>JAJPUD010004976.1:0-17191 GCA_023553655.1 Myrmecobius fasciatus | reverse complement strand
GGGGGAAGGGAAGAGCATGCACCAAGAGAGCAGGGAGGGGGAAGAAACGGGGGAAGGGAAGAGCATGCACCTAGAGAGCAGGGAGAGGGAAGAAATGGGGGAGGGGAAGAGTAAGCACCAAGAGAGTTGGGAGGGGGAATGAATGGAGGAAGGGGAAGAGCATGTACCGAGAGCAGAGGGGGGAAAGAATGGGGGAGGGGAGGGGAAGAGCACGTACCCAGACAGCTGGGAGGGAGAAAGAATGGGGGAGGAGAAGAGCACTATACTAAGCAAGAAAGCTGGGAGGGGGATGAGTATGCACCAAGAGTTAGGAGGGGGAAGGAATGGGGGAGTAGAGGGGAAGAGCACGTGCCAAGACAGCTGGGAGGGAGAAAGAATGGGGGAGGAGAAGAGCACTATACTAAGCAAGAAAGCTGGGGGGGGGGGTGTGAGTATGCACCAAGAGAGCTAGGAGGGGGAAGGAATGGGGGAGGGGAAGAGCACGTACCATGAGAGCTGGGAGGATGAGCACGCACCAAGTGAGGTGGAAGGGAGATGAGCGTGCACTAAGAGTTCTGGGAGGGGGAAGAGCACCTATCAAGTGAGCCGGGAGGGAGAAAGAATGGGAAAGGGGAAGAGCACCTACTAAGAGAGCTGGGAGAGGGAAAAAATGGGGAAAGGTTTGAGCACGTACCAAGAGCTGGAAGGGGAATGAGCATGCACCAAAAGAGATGAGAGGGAATGAGATGGGGAAGAGCATATAGTAGAAGAGTTTCAAGGAGGATAAAAGGGGAGGAAGGAGAGCAAACATCAATAGAGTGGTATGGGAATGAGATGAGGTAGGGCAGGGGAGGGGAAAAGGACACACCGCAAGAGCAAAGAAGGGATGGAAAGGAAGATGAGATGTTAAAGTAACTGGAAGGAAGAGGTAAAGAAGAGCCACACTAGGAAGTAGGAGAAAAATCAAGGAGAGGAAGAACACATAATCCAGAAGAGATGGGGTGGATGAAGTGATGAGATGAGGAACAGTGAGGGTAAAGAAATATACCAGAAGAGCTGGAGAGGGATGAAACAGGGTGGGAGATGGACTGAAATGAAATTAGGAGTAGAAAAGGTGTGAGGGAGAACGTGGGGCACAGGAGATGTAGAGTCGCCTAGCTTCTCCTTAATCTCCTAGTTCTCAATAACATGCATCTCCCAGACAGGTGAGTGTAGGGGGAGACAAAGAGGGGATTGCAATAAGGGCCTCACCTTCCAGCGCAGGCTGTCCCTTCCAAGGAGCTGTAAGTGAAGATGTTCCTTCCTCTAAAGCGACGTTCTTCTGCCGTTTAGCTACGCTGCAGTCTCAAGGTGATCCCACTGCCGCAGCACCACTGCAGATCCATACGCAGTCCCCGCCCCCGTTCCCCTCCCCCTCTCTGTTTCCTACCCACCCTTCCTGTTCTCTCTGCCCAGTACGTTTTCAACCTTCTTTTGGTAGGGTCCTCTAACTAGGCGAGGCCGAGAGGGGGGAGGGCGAAAAGGAGTAGCTCTTTCCTGAGGGATTAAATTTTCTGGCGGAAGGACATGTTGCAGATCGATTACAATAATGTCCCCATCGGCCAATGAGGGAGGCCCTTGGGTTACGGAACCAGCTCTTGGCCAGCTAAGGGTGGCCCTGCCCTATACCCGCAGATCCTTCCAGTTGTACTGATTTAGATTACAGCCTGCGGTAGATGGATAAGGAGAAGGAGGTTCTTTACTTTCAGTCTTTCCAGTTACCTCTCCTGCCAGTGCATACTATTTCAGAATTTCCCTTCTTCCAAAACTACAAGTTCTATAGTGTAGGATCACTACCTCTCTCCCCTGCAACCCCATCAGCAATGATGATTTTCGCGGTTTAGCATCCTGGGCCCCGATCATCTCCACCCCATCCTCCTTCCCACTGAGCAGTTTAAAGGGCATAATTTTACAATTCACTTATTTTCTTTCTCCAACATTCATCCCCTCCCTCATTTTAATTTGGGACTCCGGGAATCTGGTTATGTGGACTTTTCCCCATTCCCGTCTTCGCTATCACTCTTCCCCTTGCCACATGTCCCAGGCAATAATTCTTTCCTCCTCTGCAGCTTGAAGCCCTGTGCCGGGGGACAGGATGTGACGGAAGAGATGGGGTGGACAATGACTAAGCAGGCAGATAGATGGGCATCCGAGACCCACGTGTGACTCTTAAGTATGGACACCGACTAAATTCCAGTACGTGGATTTTTCGGGATTGCCGAGTCTAACCCTGAGATTCACTCTCTGATGTCAAAAGGACAGTCTGATATTTTTACTCTTCTGTCGATCTCAGTACCTCTCCCAGTATTTGATCCCTTCCCTATAATCCAAAATAGATCTGTCTATACCTGCACAGAGATGTGAGATTGCCACTTTAGAACCTTGAGGATATTCATTCTTTGCTATGGGGAAGTGGACCGGGTGGGGGTGGGGAATTGTCAATCTGCATGAGATTAGAGGTTGTAAACAAAAAGAATTATCCTAGAGTAGAGGGCGGAAGAGTACAACAGGAAAAATATATTTGGTCCCTATTTTATTGGTTTGTATGCAATACCTTTGTTCTGGTAGCACAGGGGTTCTTAACCTTTTGTGTGTCTGTGTCATGGATTCCTTTGACAATCTGATGAAACCCATAGATCCGCTTTCTCACTTTTATATAGTTTAAGGAAATGCTGAATTTCGGTTAGGAGTATTTCACATATTCCATGAAATCTACCTGTGGACCCCAGGTAAAGAATTCCATTTGTACCAGCCAGGATTGGAGAATTCTGAATAGTTTTGGAAGGAAAACTACAACAGGAAAAATCCAGAGACCATAGTCTCTATACTGAAGAAATGCTGGGGGATTTGGAAAAGGTAGTATCAGAGAAAGATCGGAGATCCGGATGTCCAAAGGTGAAGGACTTGAAAATGCATACAACTATCAAGGCTAAAAAGAAAACAAAGGGGATAGTTATGGCAATATTTATAACACTTTTCAAGGATCTTCAGACCTTATTTTGAGATAGATATTTTCACTCCATGTCCATACATGAATCACACGTGGGTCTCAGATAACCATCTGTCTGCCTGCTTAGTCATTGTACTCTCACCTCCTACTGTTACATCCAGCCCCCCATCATAGGGCTCCAAACTACAAAAGAGGAGGGAATTCGTGCCTGGGATATGGGAAGAAGGGAAAGAGTGATGGTGAAGGCGGGAAAAATTCAGAGGCCATTGTCTCTATACTGAAGAATTAACATTGTTGGGAGGTTTGAAAAAAGTAGAATTAGAAGCAGATCTGAGATCTTAGATCCAATTTTTGTGCATGAGCCAGAAAACCCATGTAACTATTAAGGCCAAGAAGAAAACAAAGAGGATAGACAATGGTAATATTTTTAGCACTTTAAGACCCTATTTTGGGGTAGGTATTTTACAGATGAAGAAACAAATTTAGAGACATTATAAATGATTTGCTTAGGTCTGCAGTGTCAGAGCATGGATTTCAACATACCATCTTTTGTCACCACTGTTAAGACAAGTTTTTTGTCACTTTTCATCCCCAGTTCACATGGAACAGAAAGGGCTGATAGCAATCAAACTATGGAATGAGATTGAATGAAACAATATATGCAAAGCACTCTGCAAAACTGAAAGTGATACAATTTATATCTATTTTTGATATTACATATATCCTGAGTTTTACATACACACCATGAGTTTTGCTTCCTTAACCAGGGCAAAATCAAGAACCAAGAATTTTCTTCAACAACACTATATGATCCTGGGGAAATAATTTTATCTGTTTGCTTCAGTTTTCTCATTTGTAAGGTGGGGATAATAATAGCACCCATCTTGCCAGATTGTTATAAGGATCAAATGAGGTAATAATTGTAAAAATATTTTTACACTTCTGTTCCTAAACTCAGATTCCTTTTAGCATTAATACTTTATTACTCTAATGGATTTTCAGTGTAAGGAAGTTAGTTGCTTTCCTTAACAAAAGCTTTTAATACATCAAAGGAAGTAAAAAAGAATAAATCCTGAAAAAAGGCATTAACCCAAATATATTCATTCCCCTAATCCAGTAGCCCCTACGCATTTTAATGTGTTAACAGTATTTAATAAAAGCAGCAATCAACAGTTGAATAAACAAAACTTTGAATCAAAGCAGAACTCAACAGTACTTCAATTGAAATATAAAAGAGCCAGCTTGTAGTATAGTGAGTGAATAATTAATAACAGCAATAATAAACAATACCTGTTTTACTATGTGCCAGGCAATGTGGTAAATATTTTACAACTATTATTTCATTTGATATGATAATGGTAATGATAAAACTGATTTTATCTTGATTAAGGAAGCTAAACTCAGGACAAAGAAAATTAGGATTATATTAAAAATCTGTGAAGGTACTTACATTGATGGGCTGATCACTGAAGACAAGCAAAGATTCAAGATGGAGTCAATTTTTACTGATAACTTTTGCAAACAAATAAAAACAATTAGTATAGGTCGAGTTCAGCCAAAGGGAATGTGTCATTACATCTCAATTCTTCCCCAATTGCCAATACTTGATTTTTATCAGGTATAAACAGATGTGTATGGGAGGAGGAGGGGGAGGGAGGGTAGAACAGGGGTGACTTGGTATGGGAGAAATAGCAGGGTAATACAAAGATTGAATGACTCCTCCTCCAACACTGATTGGTAAACCTTCCTGACTCCTGGTCCAAGAAAAGGAACACTAAATTAGAATTAGGAAACCTACATTCTAATCCCACTTCTGCCATTAATTAACAGGTTCTATGCCTAACTTTGCTAATAACCAAATCTGTAACATCAGACAAGTCACTTTATTTCTTTCTCGGCCTTAGCTTTTTCACCTATAAAATAGGGGAGTAGAAATTATCCTCTCCCACTTGTAAGATATTTAAACTATGCTTTTCCATAACATATCCTAGCCTTTATTCTGACCTAAACCCCAAATTTATCAGTTATGATTTGAAAATCAGGCACCAGAGGTAACAATAGCTAGTGTGTTGCTGATTAACATGCTCTGGCTAAATCACTTCAGGTTCCTGTTAGCCTAGATAAACTGGGAGAAAGTGAGCAGCCTAGAGTAGGAGAAGGAAGTACCAGAAAAATAATTTCCTGTTCCATTTGAGTGACATTTTTATCCATTTGACTTCCCTTTTAAAAAATCTCTTTAATATCCTAAAATTGAACCTTCACATGTTATTCCAAGAGAATTAAGAGTCTGAATTGAATTGACGTTATCCTAAATTTAGCAGTCAGAGATGCCTAAATTTCATTTGGCAGATAAAGATATAATTTTTTTCTCCTTCAAGTTCATGGATTACCTGAAATCTAGCCACAGACCCCTGGGGTTACTTACAGGTTAAAAACCTCAATCTTAATATATTTTATCCAAATAAGATTTTATAAGAAAAAATCAGCCTATTTTCACTTGAGGATAGTTTAGATTCTATCTTTACCAAAGGTAAGAGAACCAGTTACTAGACTAAATGACCTCTTGGGTTTACTTCTTCCCAGTAATTTAACAAATTCATTCCTCCCATAGGAAGTACTGTGCTTGCATCCAGCTCTGACTTCAATGTAATTTTTAAGGCACAACACCTCTGGAGTGCTTCACAATTAAAAGTAGACATAAAGAAGTCTAACTGTGTTGGTTTTATGAAAAAAAAAAACAACAACAAAATAGGTAAACCTTTAGTTAATTTGATTAGAAAAAGGAAAGAAGAAAATCAACTTGTTAGTCTCAAAAATGAAAAGGAGAACTTTCCACCAATGAAGAGGAAATTAGAGCAATAATTAGGAGTTACTTTGCCGAACTTTATGCCAATAAATCTGATAATCTAAATGAAATGAAGGAATATCTACAAAAATATAGATTGTCCAGGTTAACAGAAGAGGAAATAAATTATTTAAATAGTCCCATTTTATTTTATTTAATTTTATTATTTTTTATTTTTTGCTTTTATTTATTTTTTTATTAAAAGCTTTTTATTTACATGAGTGATTTTTCTACATTGACCTTTGCAAAACTTTTTTTTTGTTCCAAGCTTTTCCCCTCCTTCTCCCCACCCCCACCCCTAGATGACAAGTAATTTAATACATGCTAAATATGTTAAATTATATGACAAATCCAATATATGTATATATATATATATCTATACAGTTATCTTACTGCACAAGAAACATCAGATCTAGAAAGAGAAGAAAAAAAAACAATCTAAGAAGGAAAACAAAATGCATGGAAATATTCACAGAAAGCATTAAAATGCTGTGTTGTGGTTCACATTTAGTTCCCTCAGGCCTCTCTCTGGATGTATATGACTATCTTCATTGCTGAACAATAGGAACTGGTTTGAATCACATCATTGCTGAAGAGAACCATGTCCATCAGAATTGATCATCATATAGTCTTGTTGCTATGTATAATGTTCTCCTGGTTCTGCTGATTTCACTCAGCATCAGTTCATGCAAGTCTCTCCAGGCCTCTCTGAAATCATCCTGCTGGCCGTTTCTTATAGAACAATAATATTCCATGACATTC
Organism: Myrmecobius fasciatus; assembly: GCA_023553655.1. Taxonomy (NCBI): domain Eukaryota; kingdom Metazoa; phylum Chordata; class Mammalia; order Dasyuromorphia; family Myrmecobiidae; genus Myrmecobius; species Myrmecobius fasciatus. The sequence continues at coordinate 10,616 of JAJPUD010004976.1, read as the reverse complement.
ATATACCATAATTTATTCAGCTATTCTCCAATTGATGGGCATCCTTTCAATTTCCAGTTTTTGCCACTATAAAAAGGGCTGCCACAAACATTTTTGCACATGTGGGTCCCTTTCCCTCCTTTAAAATCTCTTTGGGATATAGGCCCAGTAGAAATACTGCTGGGTCAAATGGTATGCACAGTTTGATAACTTTTTGAGCATAGTTCCAAATTGCTCTCCAGAATGGTTGGATCCATTCACAGTTCCATCAACAATGCATCAGTGTCCCAGTTCTCCTACATCCCCTTCAACATTCATCATTATCTTTTCCTGTCATCTTAGCCAATCTGACAGGTGTGTAGTGGTATCTCAGAGTTGTCTTAATTTGCAAAAATAGCCCCATTTTAGAAAAAGAAATAGAACAAGCTATTAATCAACTCCCTAAGAAAAAATCTCCAGAGCCAGATGTATTTACATGTGAATTCTACCAAATATTCAAAGAATAATCAATTCCAATATTATATAAACTATTTGAAAAAACAGGGAAAGAAGATGTTCTACCAAATTCGTTTTATGATACAGATATGGTGCTGATAGCTAAACCAGGTAGGGTGAAAATAGAGAAAGAAAATTATAGGCCAATTTCCCTAATGAATATTGATGCAAAAATCTTAAATAAAATATTAACAACAAAATTACAGAAAGTCATCCCCAGGATAATACACTATGACCATGTAGGATTTATACCAGGAATGCAGGTCTGGTTCAATATTAGGAAAACTATCAGCATAATCAACTATATTAATAACTAAACTAACAAAAATCATGATTATCTCAATAGATGCAGAAAAAGCATTTGATAAAATCCAACATCAATTCCTATTAAAAACACTAGAGAGAATAGGAATAAATGGACTTTTCCTTAAAATGATCAGTAGCATCTATTTAAAACCATCAGCAAGCATCATATGTAATGGGGACAAAGTAGAACCATTCCCAATAAGATCAGGAGTGAAACAAGGCTGGCCACTATCACCATTACTATTCAATATTGTATTAGAAATGTTAGCTTTGGCAATAAGAGGAAAAAAAAAGAGATTAAAGGAATTAGAATAGGTTATGAGGAAACAAAATTATTACTCTTTGCAGATGATATGATGGTATACTTAGAGAATCCTAGACACTCAACTAAAAAACTGCTAGAAACAATTCACAAGTTTAGCAAAGTTGCAGGATACAAAATAAATCCACATAAATCATCAGCATTTTTATATATTACCAACAAAGTTCAGCAGCAAGAGATACAAAAAGAAATTCCATTCAAAATAACTATTCATAGTATAAAATATTTAGGAATCTATCTGCCAAGGGAAAGTCAAGGACTATACAAAACACTTTCCACACAAATAAAGTCAGACTTAGTCAATTGGAAAAACATTAAGTGCTCATGGGTAGGCTGAGCGAATATAATAAAAATGACAATACTACCTAAAATAATCTATTTATTTAGTGTTGTAGCAATCAAACTCCCAAGAAATTATTTTACAGATCTAGAAAAAATAGTAAAAAAAGTTCATCTGGAAGAACAAAAGGTCAAGAATTTCAAGAGAATTAATGAAAAAAAAATGCTGATGAAGGTGGCCTAGCTGTGCCAAATCTAAAACTATATTATAAAGCAGCGGTCATCCAAATCATTTGGTACTGACTAAGAAATAGAGTAGTCGATTAGTGGAATAGGATAGGATCACAGGACAAAATAAGCAATAACTATAGCAATCTAGTGTTTGACAAACCCAAAGTCCTTTTGGCATAGAACTCACTATTTGACAAAAACTCCTGGGAAAATTGGAAACTAGTATGGAAGAAATTAGGGTTGACCAACACCTAAAACCACATACCAAGATAAGATTTAAGTGGTTTCATGATTTAGACATAAAGAGTGAACTTGTAAGCAAATTAGAGGAACATAGAATAGTTTACCTCTCAGATCTGTGGAGAAGGAAGGAATTTGTGTCCAAAGAAGAAATGGAACTCATAATTGAACACCAGATAGATAATCTTGATTATATTAAGTTAAAAAGTTTTTTGTACAAACAAAACTAATGCAAACAAGATCAGAAGGGAAGCAATAAATTGGGAAACCACATTTACATTTAAGTGTTCTGATAAAGGCCTCCTTTCTAAAATATATAGAGAATTGACTCAAATGTATAATAATTCAAGCCATTCTCCATTCGATAAATAGTCAAAGGAAATGAACAGACAATTTTCAGAGGATGAGATTAAAGCTATTTGTAGTCATATGAAAAGGTGCTCCAAATTACTATTGATCAGAGAAATGCAAATTAAGACAACTCTGAGATACCACTATATACCTGTCAGATTGGCTAAGATGATAGGAAAAGATAATGATGAATGTTGGAGGGGATGTGGGAAAACTAGTATATTGTTGGTGGAACTGTGAACGGATCCAACCATTCTGGAGAGCAATTTGGAACTATGCTCAAAAAGTTATCAAACTTGGACATGGCTCTCTTCAACAATGAAATGTTTCAAACCACTTCCAATTGTTCAGTGAAGAAAGCCATATACACCCAGAGAGAGAGATATGAAATGTAGACCACAACATAACATTTTCATGCTCTCCAATGATGTTTGCTTGCATTGTGTTTCCTTTCTCTGATTTTTTTTTGTAGATAAGATTTATCTTGCAACAATGATAAGTGTGGAAATATGTATACATATATTTGATTTGTCAAGTATTTAAACATAACTAACATGTAGTAGATTTCCTGCCACCTAGGGGAGAAAATTTGTAACAGAAAGCTTTGCAAGGGTCAATGTTAAAAAATTACCCATACATATGTTTTGCAAATAAAAAGCTTTAATAAAATGAAAAAAAAATTAAGAGAATATTATTATTCTGTAAGAAATGACCAGCAGGATGATTTCAGAGAGGCCTGGAGAGACTAACATGAACTGATGCTAAGTGAAATGAGAAGTCATTATATATGGCAACAACAAGACTATACAATGATCAATTCTGATGGATGTGGCTCTCTTCAACAATGAGATGATTCAAACCAGTTCTAATTGTTCAGTGATAAAGAAAGCTATCTACATCTGGAGAGAGGACTGTGGGAACTGAGTGTGGACCACAACATAGCATTTTCATGCTTTCTATTGATGTTTACTTGCATTTTGTTTTCCTTCTCAGGTTTTTTTTTTTTCTTTCTAGATCCGATTTTTCTTGTGTAGCAAGATAACTGTATAAATATGTATACATTAAAAAAAAGAAGTCTATCTGTGAGAAAACAAAAAAATCATTCATACACATTGAGGATTTCACATCAATTCTGTACATTCAGTTCCCTCCTTTTTCCTTGATCCTCTTTTGATTCCTTGCTGGATGATTTGGTTTGTTGGGGAAAAGAGCTTTCTTTGAAGTTAACAGACTAGTTTAAATCTTGGCTAAAGTAACTCATTATTTGAGTAATCTTGGACAAATTACTTCACCTTTTTGTGCCTCAATTTCTGTCAGTAAAATAAGGTGTTTGGAGTAAATGATCTCTATGGAGAATCTCATGATTTCTTTGATTTATGGACTAATTCCAAAATCTTGATCTTTCTGTTTCAAGAATAATTTACATTCATGTACCTCACAGAGATAAAAGAGAAAGGAAAAGGGCCTATATGTACAAAACTCTTTATACTGCAAGTGGCAAATAATGAGAAACCAAAGGGATACTTATTAGTTGGGGAAAGGCTTGAAGGATGGTTTCACTGAAACCTGGAGAAACTTGTATGAACTTGTATTGTAGAGTGAAGTGGACAGACCCAAGAGAACAATTTTACAATAACAACATTGTAGAGTCAAACAACTTTGAAAAATTTAAGAGCTATTGATCAATGCAAGGACCAACTAGAAGTCTAGAGGACCAGTTATGATTCATGCTATCTACTTGCTGATAGAATGGTGATAGAGTCAAGAAGCAGAATGAGCATACATTTTTGAACATAGTCAATGCAGAAATAATTTGTTTTGTTTGATTATGCAACCTGTCACAAAGGTTTTCTCTTCCTTTGTCTTTTTCATTTGGGAGACAGAGCAGGCAATAGAGAAAATAAATGCTTGTTAATTTAAAAAAAGGAGGAAAATAATATTTATATGTTCCTTTTAAGTTTATAAAACACATTTTACACCATATTTCATTTGAGCCTATGAAGTAGGTTCTTTAGACTTTATTTCCCCTATTTTACAGATGATAAAGATGAAAATATTAGGTAACTTGCTTGATAGTCATAGAGCAATTCCTATGTCAGAGACAGAATTAAAAAGCTATATGTATATATATATATATTATTTTATTCTCTTTTATAGAATCAGTAAAAGGATTTTGCTTATCAAGAAACTACTTGTGCACAACTTTTCCTAAACCCAGATCATTTCAGAGAATATATAGGTAAATTCTAAACCCAGAAAAATGTGATTAATTTTTGCCTAAACTCTCACAGGCAGCCCTGCTATCAGGTAAGTGAGTATAGGAAATACAACATGGTTCCCAACTGGTAATTGACTTACAAGGCTTAGTAGATTCATTGTCCATATGTAGGAAGTAGGGAGGTATTATGGCAACAGATCCCAGCAACTAGAACTGGCTCTCAATCCTACTGATTTTTTCTGACTTCAAATCTAGTCATATTCATTCTGCTGCCTCTCTTTACTCACCTTGTGCTGACAGCAGAATGTTGCTGGTGAGCTGGCATTTCATACCAGTGCTGTTTTTGTACACTGGTGCTAGATGACATCAAAACAAAAACAAAAATAAAACCTCAAACAAACCATCCATTTCCTCTGTTTCAGATTCTCCATGGCCAGCAAAGTCACTGGAGTCTGTTCTACCAAGAAACTTGTAAGCTAGATCACACACATTATCTCCATGCATGAACCATAATTCTTTTTTATATTCCTAGACCGCATTCTTTACTGCTTTACAAATTAAAATGGACCTACCAGCTACCTCTCTCCCCAGCCCAACATTTAGACATAAACAAACCATAGCCTGAGAGATTCTAGACTCCTGACAATAGTACAGACTGTCTCCTTTGGAGTTTTTCTTATTAGAAACAGGGTTTTTGCATGATCAAATGATTTTTGAATTGTCTATTATTTTGCATTATATGTTAGTGTTTCTGTTAGCACCAAAATCTAAAGCATCATTTTATCACTGGATGAGAGGGTGAGAAGAGGAAAAAGGGAAGTCAAAAGGGTGATACATTTTGATTTTTGCCTCCTCTCCTCCAAACCATTTCCGTAGGCTCTTAATGCTAGTGTCTGCTGGTGTTACTCTTGAGATGACAAATCACTACCTACAACAGAGAGTCTTCAACCTCAGGTGGGTAGATTTTAAGGGGTCTGTAAACTGAGATGGGAAAAAAATTACAACTTTATTTTCACTAATCTCTAACTAAAACTAAAATTTCTTTTGATTATGAATTTTAAAAATATTATTCTAATGAGTCCGTAGACTTCACCAGAGTATCAAAGAGTAAGAACCCCCAACATAGAAGGAGAAATCAGCAGCATGGAGCCCTGAGGAATTTCTGTCTGTTGGGGGTCTGCTGAATTCTTGGTCTTGTTAGCAACAATAAGAGCTAAGACTCAGCTAAGACTGCTATCAGGAAAGAATGGCTTTCCTGAAACAGTTTCAGAATTGGGCTTCAGATGTTTCAAACCAGTTCCAATTGTTCAGTGAAGAAAGCCATATACACTGAGAGAGATATGAAATGTGGACTACAACATAACATTTTCATGCTCTCTATTGATGTTTGCTTGCATTGTGTTTCCTTTCTCAGATTTTTTTTTGTTGTTGTAGATATTTTTCTTGCACAACTAAGTATGGAAATATGTATACGTATATTCGATTTGTCAAGTATTTTAACATAATTAACATGTAGTGGAGTTCCTGCCATCTAGGGGAGGGGTGGAGATTAGGGGGGAAAATTTGTAATGGGAAGCTTTGTAAGGGTCATTGCTTAAGAATTACCCATACATATGTTTTGCAAATAAAAGGCTTTAATAAGGAAAAAAAATTAAAAAGAAAAAGAAAATAAAAAGAATTGGGCTTCAGGAGCTAGACAGAATCGGGAAGTATTTGGAGTCACCCTGCCCTGCCTTTGGGACTAGTGTATTTTAGTCTGACTGGCATACCTTTATGGCATTACCTATGAAAGAGTAGAAGGAGGAAGAAAGGGTAGGTTTTCAAAGACTTGCATTGACTTGATTTTAGTGATCTCATATTTCTCCTGTTTTCTTTTCTTGTGTGGTGTTTAAAGCCTATAATTCCCAAAGGATAGGGGGCCAAGAGCTTCTGTGGCTTTTGTGTTACCCCTGTAAGCTTTACCTTCTACTAGAAACCTTTCCTCATCTTCCCATCTGCTACTGCCCTCCCTTTCAATATTACCTTGTATTTATTTTGATCCTCTCCCCCCAAATATGCTTTTATATGTACCTGGTATCTTCCTCACAGATATAAACTTACTGAGAGCAAAGAACCTGCCGTTTGTCTTTGTATCTCTATTACCTGGTACATTTATTAAAGACATGATAGATATTTAATAAATGCTTTTTAATTCATTGATTGATCTTTTGTAGCCTATGTTGAAGTCCTATACAGTTATCTCTTCCACATCATGGGGCTCCTATTTTCTGGAAAATCAGCATAAAATATTTTGGCCCTACTTTTATATTAGAAAAGAACTCTGCAGGGAGCTTGAGCAGGGAGTCAGAACAGGAGTCAGAAAAGGAGTTGGAACAGCAGTGGGAGCGTTGTGCTTTTCACACACCTGGGAGTCTTCTGCGGGCCTCTTGGGCCAATCTGTCCTGATTGTAAGCAGGTGGTTTGGAGGATCTGCCTTTTGTGGGGGGTAGATTGTGAACCACTGAACCCCTGATGAGCGTGGGACCTAGCTGCCATTACACAGCACTCTAGGGCAATCAATCAATCAGCAGAACTGATCAGCACCTGAAATAATTCAATCAGCAGAACTGCCCAGCACCTGAAATAACTCAATCAGCAGGGCAAATTTAGGGGCCTCAAATCCTGAGGCCCCTAAAGGTAAAGCAACTCCAGAAAAAGCCCCAAAGAGAGACATAAACTGGACTCCATGTTACAAGGCTTGCTTTGAAGATTGCATAAAAAAAGAAGATTGCATAAAGGAAAAGAGAGTTGGAAGAAACATGGGGAAACAAAATGAGGTCACTGCAAAATAAAATGGAAAAAATGGAAAAAGACTACAGTGAACAAATTGGCCAATTAAAAAAGGAGCTAAAAACAGTAACTGAAGAAAATAAGACATTAAAAATTAGAATCGAACAAATGGAAATGAATGACTCATCAAGACTTCAAGAATCAAACAAAAACAAAAAAATGAAAAGATAGAGAAAAACATGACATATCTCCTAGGAAAAACAACTGACCTGGAAAATAGATCTAGGAGAGACAATCTAAGGATTATAGGGCTTCCTGAAAGCCATGATGAAAAAAAGAGCCTAGACACTATCTTCCAGGAAATCATAAAAGAAAACTGCCCTGATATTTTAGACCCAAAAGGCAAAATACTTACTGAAACAATCCACCAATCACCTCCTGAAAGAAACCCAAAAATTAAATCCCCCAGGAATATCGTGGCTAAATTCCAGAACTATCATACCAAGGAAAAGATATTACAAGAAGTCAGAAAGAAACAATTTAAATATCGAGGAGCCATAATTAGGATCACACAGGACCTAGCAGCTTTTACTTTGAAGGATGCAAGGGCCTGGAATCAGATATTCCCAAGGGCAAAGGAATTTGGATTACAGCCAAGAATAAGTTACCCAGCTAGAATGAGCATTATCTTCCAGGGAAGAAGATGGTCATTCAATGATATAGGAGAATTTCACCTATTTCTAATGAAAAGACCAGAACTGAATAAAAAATTTGATCTACAAACACAGGACACAAGAGAAACATAAAAAGGTAACAAGAAAAAAAAATAAACTCTTGAGAACTATATTTATGTTATGGATACTTATAGAATGAGGGTTGATTTTATGATTTTGTTGTTACATTATAATTATTATAATATGAGTATTGTGATTTTATGATTATTATGATATGATTATTGTGATTTTATGATTATTATTATATGATAATCTGAAAAAGAAATTAGAGGTAGAAAAGAGATAACACTGGAAGAAGAGGAAAAGGAGGTAAAATAAGGGAAATAACATCACATGTAGAAGCAAAGAAAACCTATAATGATTGAGGGGAAAAAAGGGAGGGGAATGAGAATTGAATTAATCTCCATCTCATCAGATTTGGCTCTGAGGGAATAATAGTATTGGGTATCAAAAAGAAACTTGTCCTATCTTATAAGGAAACAGGAGGGAAAGGGGGAAAATAGAAGGGAAAACAGAAGAATTAAGGGAAAGGTGTAAAAAAGGGTATGGGGCTCTAAAGGGGAAGGATTGTTTGAGAGAAGTGGTTATCAAAAGCAAAATACTAGGGAGGAGGGAAAGGGGATAGGAAAGAGAAAAGCATAAGCTAGGGTAAATAAGATGGCAGGAAATACAGAATTAGTTATTTTAACTGTGAATGTGAATGGAATGAACTCTCCCATAAAGCAGAAGCGGATAGCAGACTGGATTAAAAACCAGAATCCAACAATATGTTGTATACAAGAAACACATCTAAAGCATAGAGACACATACAGGGTGAAGGTAAAAGACTGGAGCAGAATCTATTATGCTTCAGGTGAACAAAAAAAAGCAGGGGTAGCAATCCTGATCTCAGATCAAGTAAAAACAAAGATAGACCTAATTAAAGGAGACAAAGAAGGAAATTATATCTTACTAAAGGGTACCATAGACAATGAAGCGATATCAATACTAAACATAGATGTACCAAGTGGTATAGCATGGAAATTCCTAGAGAAAAAGTTCAAAGAGATGCAAGAAGAAATAAACAGCAAAACTATAATAGTGGGGGATCTCAATTTCCTTCTCTCAGAACTAGATAAATCAAACCACAAAATTAAAAAAAAATAGAAAAGAACTCTGAATTATTATCGTATTAAAAGATGAAATATATTGATATCATACAGTACTATACATATATTTTATGCATTTTTGAGATTTAATTTTTTTTTCTGTGTAGTCTGCTGGCCTTCACATGTCATCTAAATTTCCTGAGATATATTGAAAATGATGGGAAAAATCTTAATGTGGAAGGGATAAATGTACTTGGCAGGAGTTAAGTTGTAAAAAATGCCCCTAAGCAGTTTGGACAGTGATGATATTTATTTTCCAATTCAGCTTTAGAACCATGTGTCTAGGCCTATATCCTAGTTGTTATAGATTGGTTTGAGCTAGGTATTTTATGGCAGATCACAACAGACTAGTAGGCAAATGAAGAGTCTTTTAGGCTTCTTCCAGGTTGCTTTGCTTACTGTAGCTGTCACAGCTAGTGTCTCCCTCCCTCCCCTCTGAAATTGTACAGATGTGGCACTTCTTTCTAGCTGACTCTTCTAGGAGGCCAGGCTCTTATCTTTTGCCTAGCCAGAACCTTTCCTTAGTTGGGAAGACTGACTGACAAAGAAATTTAGGAGATGGTAACAAATAAAATATTTCTTTCTTGAACTTCCTAATCCTAATTCTTAAAAGCTATGTAGCTAGATTTCAGGTAGCTCAGTTTGCTGCCTCAATTTTCCTACTTGTGCCTTCATAGAACAGGAAAACATACCTTAATGCATGCTTGCTTATGGAAATGTGTACACATGTGAACATATATTCCTAATACTAAGAACTAGCACACATATACCAACTTTTAAACATCTGGTTCTTAAAGGTTCTTTTAAGAAGTGAAAGACCCTGTGGCCTTCTGTGATCTCAATGAATTGAGTATTCAGGGATCTCAGTGAAGACTTGTTTATGTTGAATTAAAATAGTCTTGGATCAGGAGAGTTATTCATGTGATCATTATGCCTCCCTATGACCTTTCTCTCCTCTCTGCCCCTTAATGTCCCTGTACTCTCTCCCATGTATGCTTTCTAGTTGGGGAATCATAAGATCTTAGAGCTGGAAAAACTCTCAGAAATTATTTAATCTTCCTCATTTCATAAATAAGGAAAGAGAAGTAAAAGTGTCTTATTCATAGCTGAATTGTTAGTCAGTGGCAGAATCTGAATTTAAAACAAAATTTTCTGATTCCTTGTCTAGTGTTTATTCTACTATGCCATACAATACTACTATTTTTGACTAAAGCATCTGACATAGGTCAAGTTTGTCTTAAGGATTTCTTATCACCTCCACCCCTTGCCAAATTCATCTCTAATGCCCAGGATTCTTATGAAGCCTCCCCCCACCCCAATCAATTACTAGTCCTGTTGCTACCCCCTTAGGACTCTTCTAATTCTAATTGATAATGAGCTAATGGATACATGTGCTTGATGCTACATCTAATAAAACTTAACAAAAACAGCTAGAGATGTCTTAACCCAAAGGATAGAATTTCTGACTCTGTGGTAGGTGGATGTAGGAGATAGTTGAGGCTGGGAGAACCAAATCCTAGGACTGCAAAAAATAAATAAATAAT
>JAJPUD010004975.1:90770-175980 GCA_023553655.1 Myrmecobius fasciatus | reverse complement strand
TCAGGGGGAAAGTCTGCCTGGAAGATGTCTACGTCTGAATCCTGGTCAAAAGAGGCCTTCTTGGATTTCTAAGAATTAAAAAGAAAAACTTTTGAGTTCCATATTTTTTTTTCTCCTTCCATCTCCCTAGAATGTAATTTTTATTAAAAGGCTGAGAACTTTGTGTTCCATGAAAGAAACAAACCATGGGTTCCTCTGAGAGTCTAGCAATTCACCACTTCAGTTCTCCTATAGACACTAACTAGAGATGGGTGGGGAGGGGGTCCATCGAACCAATGCCAGAAAGGGGTGAGAGTAGAGAAGCCTTGTCCAGCCTCCCATTATAATGGTAAAAGATGATAGGAGACTATGGACTTTCAAGTCAAAAACTGACAAGAGGATTGGAGGACGGGGCATAAAGCTAGAAAAGAAACTACTCCTTCCTGAAGTGAGGGCTTTGGGAGCTAGCGAGTATATGATCTGAAAAGTCACAACCCCTTTGGGTCTCAGGCTCTTCATTTATAAGAGGAGGGGCAAGGTCAAATGATCTCAAAGTTAGCCTTCTCTGGAGAAGGAAATGAATGGCAGAGCGCACCAGTATCTTTGCCCAGAACACCCTACGGACAGCCCTGGCATGATACGGTCCATGGGGTCATGAGTCAGACCCCACTGAACATCAAGATATCCCTCTAGCTGTAGGTCTCTCTGACTTCACAGAATATGCTACTACAGTAATCAGAACTGTATGGAATAGGACAGTATTTCTATTCCTTATCTTCGACAAAGATGAAATTCAAATTTGAAATAAGCAAATTGTTTAATTCAGGGAAATAATTTAACATTTAAAAGTTGTTAAGAAGCAAGAAATTCTCCTAAAAACACTGACAGGCAGTCCATTTAACCAACCACAGGCCGTGGTTAATAACTGAAATGCTATAATTGTTTAATTCAACTACTTGATGGCAATCTTGAACAAAACCATGGAATGAAAAAGTCGTCAATTACCTTGCCAGGTGTTGACTTGGACGTTTTCCTCCCAGGATTGTATTCACCTTCATTTTCAGAGCCAGATACTTTCCGTTTTTTTGCACCTCGGCCTTTACCTTAACAAAAACATTAAAATTTTTCTAAGTGATGATCATTATAAAGAATATAAAAGTGGCTGATATTTGAATCTTCCTTTTTTTGTTCTTAGTCAATACAAAAATCTTTAACCTTTAGCTATGAAAATTACAAAGTTAATTTGGCTTTCTAAAAAGGTTTCTGTAGAGTTTTGGAACACTAGAATGTAGCGTCAAGGGACTTTATGGAAGACTATCCCCTAGGTCACTGAATTAATTTTAAATGCTTTATGATATACCATATGCCACAGTATCCTAAATGATGACAGCTCCAATTTCATTCCTTTTGATCTCTATTTCCTGTGTTATCGAAGAGCTGTAAACATCTAAAATATCTCATGTATACTTTTCCTCTCATTTTGGGTAGAAGAGAGGGAAGGATTTTTTTTTTAAACCAAGCCATGTCTAAATGAAGAATTATCAACCTACAACGAAGCACAAATATTCGCAGCAAACTAACTACATCAAGCTGGCCTTATAGTTCACATCTAGCATTGTAAATGGTGAGTCAATAACAAAGGCTGTTGATTTTTTTTTTTGAAACTCTCAACTATATTAAGTAGAAGAGCAAATGTTCTAGTAATCTCATTTAGAGGCTGATAAAGCAGACCTTTGCTATAAAAGGCTACCAGCATAAATATTGACAATCATCCACAGAGAAACATTTTGGCTTGCTTGCAAAAAGCAGTTGCACTTAAATTAGGTCAAATACTTTGTATCAAACACCATTACAACATATATCCACATTAATTAAAAGATTTCCAAACCCTAGCTAATTTTATTTCAAGTAATCATTAGTATAAATAAAAATACACAAGAGATTTTTATTAACAGGATTTGATAGGCATCCTTTTCTTTCCCCAACCATTTACAAAACAACTCTCAAGTAATGTCCTTCTTGTGGATCTAAGTTTAAGATTATAGTAATTACTGTTGGAGCATTAAATATCCCTGGTCATCTATAAAAGCAATCTTGTGGGGTGGAGCCTGCCAAACCCCATCAAGGTAAAAAAGAAAGGTAGTGAGAGAAAGGAAAAACAGGTATGGTCCTATGTTTTAAGCACTAATCATTCTGTTTTGTTTCTCATGAGGTCACACAGATAGGATATAGTTCAGAAGCATCAAACACAATGTGGGCCACAATATTCCTGAGTGGTGCCCAAACCAAATTAAAATGTAATTGATAAATATTTAATAAAATAAATAAAAATATAATAAAACATATAATATTACAATTTAAAACTTGTCAATATGCAGCCACAGCTTTAATGGCCCCTGTGTCTATTTGAGTTTGACATGAATGATATAGTGATTATGGCTACGGTTCAAGAGCAAGAGTTAAAAGACATTTAGCAATCAGAAAGACAACTGCTTGATCTTTGTGGATCTTACTTTCCTCATTGCTTTATTTGTTAAATGAGAGGATGATCAGATGACTTCTTAAAGTTCTTTCTATAACTATAATTCTATAATATTACTTTATAAATGGGTATGAAAAGGGAAGCAATTAAAATTAATTTGCTCGCCACCTCCCTTTAAATCTAGAAATCAATTGTAGCTATGGAATAGTAAGAGAAAATATTGCAAACCTTTTGGTGCTGTTGTCTTCTTTGGAATGCCAAATTCTGAATCTGAGTCAGAGTTTGTAGTTTCTATTTTCTTCTGTTTGGGAAGTCTCTTGGGCTTAGGCGGTGCATCTGAAGAAAGCTTTGCTAATAACAAATTTAAGTTAGATTGGTTACTAATCTGGTAAGCAATTTAGAAGAAATAATTTTATTGGTACAAATATCAAATAGAAACCTTCCTTACTATACTACTTATGTAATGAAAAAAAAATTTCTCTTTACTGAGTGCCATTTCAAAAGCACTTTCTCATAGTATGACAACATGCTTTTTCCCTTTTCTTTCTTATTTTTCCCTCAATTATATGTAAAAAAAAATTAGTATTCATTTTTTAAAAAAATTTTACCTCAAAATTCTTGCCCTCTTTGAGAAGGCAAACAATATGATGGATTTTATATATGTAGTCATGAAAAATATATTTTCATTTTATCCATGTTGCAAAAGAAAACATAAACCAAAAAGGCCAGATAAGAAAAATAAAGTTAAAAAAAAAGTATACTTCAATCTGCAGTATATCTTCAATCTCTGGAACTAGGTAAAATTTTTCATCATCCAAAACATCAGTTGTGGAACTAGGTTATATCATTGTAGTGCTGAGAATATCTACATCCTTTAGAGTTGATCACCATACAATATTACTGCTACTGTGTAACGTTCTCCTTCACTCACTTCATATATGTCTTCCTGAGTTTTTCTGAAACCTTCCTGCTCATCACTTCTTCTTATAGTAATATTCCATCACAATTATATACCACAATTTGTTCAGTTGATGGGCATCCTCTCAATTTCCAATTCTTTGCCATCACAAAAATAAATATTTGTGAGTGTGTGGGTATGGGTGTGTCTGTAGGTCCTTTTCTTTTTTCTTTGATATCTTTGGGATACAGATCTAGTAGTGGTATTGCTGAGTCAAAGGGTATGCACAATTTGCCCTTTGGGCATAGTTCCAGATTGCTTTCCAGAATGGCTAGATCAGTTTACAATTCCACCAACAGTGTATATTAGTATCCCATTTTCTACCATCCTTTCAACATTTGTCATTTTCCTTTTCTGTCATATTAAACAACCTGATAGATATGGGTTGATATCTCAAGAATTTCATTTTTTTCTAATCAACAGTGATTTAGAGCCTTTTTTTCCCCATATTCTAGAGATACTTTTGGTTTCTTCCTCTGAAAACTGCCTGTTCATATTCTTTGACCATTTATCAACAGGGAATGATTTGTATTCTTATAAATTTAACTCCATTCTCTCTACATATATTTGAGAAATGAGCCCTTTTTCAGAGAAACTTGCTAAGCATTCTTAATAGAAAGATCTATCATTTTCTCATCCTGATAAATCTGGGAATCTAGAATTAAAAAGCATATTTTGCTTTGGTCTAAAAATAACATTGCGTTAGATTAAAAAAAACTAGGCAATTTAAAGAAGATAACTATATAAAAAGTTAATTCTAGCCAATTTCTTAACATTCATTTACAAATTTTATTGATAATATAATGAAGTTGAAAAATTACTTATAGCATTTTTTATATGTTTTACTCCTGGAGAAAAATACATAAGGAATTAAGATATATACAACAGTATAGTCTAAGCCTTGTATTTTTCTCAATGAACTAGCAAAGGCATATATTGGGAGTTTAATAAATGTTGAATTGAACTACATAAGTGACTAAATATGTGATATAGGACAGAACAGCTCAGTACTGCCAGCACAGTATCATTTTTGTAAGACGATAATTTTAATCTACTTTATACCCAAGTAATCTCCCTTTGGAGCACTAAACTTGAAATTCACTGCAAGGGAATACATTTTTGAAAATGAGGTTCTTTGGCAAGACCTTCCTTAAATGGGTTCACTGTACTTCAACAAACGTTTCTGAAGCATCCACTAGGTGTAAAGTAGTAGGCTGAGCTCTGAAGACAAAGATTCACGAAGCACAGCCCTTGACCTTAAAGAATTTATAATCTACAACCTGAGAAAAACCGAGGATGCCCAGAACTATAAGACAAACTAGAAGGTAGCAAGTGTTTATGAAAGGCACAAAGTCCTTAGAAACATCTGAAGAAGGATAGATTCTTGTGGGGGAAAATCAGGTAAGGCCTGAAATGGGAAGATGGAAAAGAATTCTCATTGATAGAAACACTGAAGAAGTACTCTCTGGGCAGGATAGACTCCCAGAATGAAAATAGTCCATCCATCCCTTTCTCTGCTCTCCCCTAGGCACTAGCCATCTCTTGCCCAGACAACCGCAATAGCCTTTTCCAGGGTTTCCTAGTCTCCAATATCCTCCTCCTCCAATTCATCCTCCACACGGCTGCCAAAATAATTTTCACAAAGACCAAGTCTGGCTCCCTGCTGCTGTGGATACATAATCAAAGCACTGAAAGCTCTCAGGTCCTGGCTTTGGATTACCTTTCCAGTTAGATTTCACATTCTTTTCCATGCCAACCAAATTGGCCCACTGGCTGCTCCCCAAACTCAACACCCCACCTCCTGCATGGGGGCCTTGCACAGATTGACTCCCAAGCAGAAAGGGAATGACATCCACATGGAAAATCTTTGCTTTCCTTTAAGACAGAGAAAGTCTTTTATGATCCCAAGTATAGTTCTTAATGATCTCTCTTACTCCTCATATTATCTTGTATTTACTTGTCTGTACACCTCAGCTGATGTAAGTCCCTGAAGGCAGGACTGGTTCTATTTGTCTCAGTATTTTTTTTTGTCTTGGTTTCTTTACATAACAGGCACTTAATGAACTCTGGTGGCTGGAGAGCAGAAGGAAGAGTGTGAAAGATAAAACTGAAAAGGCAGATTGGCGTCCTGTGGTCCATAAGTTTGAATGCCAGACTGAGGAGTTTGGACTTAATCCTACTGGAAGCCAATGAAAGTCTTTGAGGAGGCTAACAATATTCAGTTTATACAGTAGAACGATTATTTGGTCAGAAATATGGAGAAAAGGGGCAGCTAGGTGGTGCAGTGGTTAGAGCACCAGCCCTGAAGTCAGGATGACCTGAGTTCAAATCTGGTCTCAGACACTTCCTAGATGTGTGACCCTGGGCAAGTCACTTAACCCCAATTGCCTCAGCAAAAAAGCAAAAAAGAAATATGGAGAAAATAGAGGCAAGGAAACCAGTTAGTAAAATATTAATAGCAGGATAAGATGAAAGGCTGAAAGATGCTGAACTAGGCTGATAGCAATGGGAGAAAGGAGAAGCTGTTGAGAGGCACTATTAAGGCAGTCTAGATTGCTCTTTAGAACTGACTGGATAAAGGAAAATAAGGACTCAAAGATGAGTCCCAGTGTTTTGTGACTCAGTGACTGGGGGAAAAAAGGTTTATAGCGACCCCAAATTGTCATCATGGCTTTGGAGGTAAAGATGTCCAGAAGTTATCTGGAAATAGGAACTAGAGTACAAAGAGACTGCTTATACCAGATTCTTCTCTTTAGCTCATAATGTCACCATGAGGTTCTGGTGTATATGATTTTAAGCAAACTAGTTCAAATCCCACTGATTTTAGCCATCTCTATGACTTAGCAAATGCCTAACAAGTTGAAATATAGACCCTTACCCTTTTTGGCTGCCACTGTTTTACTTGGAGGTTTTTCTGTTGATTTTAGAGCAAATGAAGATGAAAAGACAGGGGCAGAATCCTCTTCACAACTGTCAAATTTGGTTGCATCTGTAAACAATAAAATTTTTTCAGGAAATGAGCTCAAATATTTGGCCTCATTAATACTACTTAAAACATATCCCTTGTTAAAATATAAGTTGGGAATCAAATGTATCAGTGAAAATCCTATAGAAAAGATATAATTAGAAGTTCTTACTTTCTACGATCAAGAGGACAGCAACATAAAAACAGCCATGGTAAAAATGAAATGCAAGATTTTATCAAAATATCAACAAAAGGTTGTATCATTTGATCTCAGATACAATATTCTAATTTTGATAGTACAAAATTCTAGTTGTTCAAGATATTCATAACACAAATTCAGTAGAGCTAAGATAAGTTGAACTCTGAACAATCCAAGTTAAAATATATTCTGAGGGGAGCAGCTGATTTGGTGCAGTAGATAAGAGCATGGTTCTGAAGTCAGGAGGTCCTTGGTTCAAATCTGGCCTCATACATTTAACATCTATTAGCTGTATGACCCTAATCCCTATTGCCTCTCCAAATAAATAAATACATGAAATAAAATACATTCTGTAAAAGTTATACACAATTGTTATTTTGATATGTGTTTCAGAAATATCAAAATTAAGAATTCAAATGCCAAAATTCAAGCATTCTTATTTTAAAATTTAAAAGTTCTATTTTGATGCTTCATCCTGATATGGAAGTGACCCCTGTTTTCTTGAAGGCTCTGTCAGAAGAATATAGTAAGTTTTTAAAGTAAAAACCTAATGACAGAATTTGTTTTCTTGTCAAAGTTTTTAGACCATCTCTAACCATCCGTTTAACTTCTGGTACTCTGGGTATGAAGTTTTGGAAATGGAGTAGCCACACAGTTTTTTGGTTTAAGTTAACTCATATCAATAACAACAATTAGGATGATAAAATGTTCTCTTATCACATGACAAAAAAAAGATTAAAAACTTGCAGAAACATTTCTAGAACCAACATACCAATTCACATAGCAACAACAGAAGCTGACATATATATCCACCATTAGAGTTACCATTGGTTCATCTCTAGATGGAGCTACAAAAAAGCTAAAATCTAAAAATGGATTCTAAAGATTCTCCATGAACAATATCCACATGGTTTTGACCAATAACATAGCAACAAAAACATCCAAAAAATGGCTTAATCATATGGATTTGTTTACAGAAATGAAAGTATTTATGATAACCTTAAAAGATAAGATCATTGCTCCAGAAATTACTAAAAGGTCATCCTTAAGTAGTGTGGATTTACTTGTTCCTTAGAGATTCTAAAAGAAAATGCTAGAAACTATGCAATCTCACTATAGGTTGCAAAAATTTAGCATTTATTGAATAACTAGGGAAACGTGAGCAGCTAGCTAAAATTAGATACCAGAAGCTTACCACCATTATAAACTAATAGACTACTAACTGAATAAACTATATCCTAATAACTTAATATTCTTCCAGAAGCCTCCAATTTTATCTCATTATCTTTCCCCAAAAACCCTGTTCTCTACCTTTCTTACTTCTGGCAAGGGTATCACCAGGGAAGAGTGATGGTTGTCTCTTTACTCCTCCCCATCCCCATATACTATCCTTGCCAAGCCTGCCCACTGCACCATGGTACCATCCTTCTCTCTTCTTATGCCACATGACTACTCTAATTCAAAGGTTCATTATCTCCTACTGAGACTATTGTGAGAGTCACAGAAGAAGAGATTAATAATGAAAAAGGACTCCAGAAGTCATCTAGTCTAACCTCTTCTCTTTTACAGATGAGAAAAGTGGGTCAAGGAGCAGGAAATGGCTTGCCCATGGTTACCCAGGCTTCAGGAGATGGAACTCAAGTGTTTCGTTCTCAAACCAAGCACTTTCTACTGTGCCAAGGAAGAAATTTTGTGCCAGCCTCCTTGCCAAGATTCTGCCCTCTCTGAACAGCTGTCAACTTGATATTGGTAAGCACAGATCTGGCTGGGTCACTCCCCTGCTCAAGAGGTTCCAGAAATTCCCTCCTGCCTCTAGGATAAAATAAAAACTTCTGCTTGGCTCTGAAAGTGCCAGCTTCTCTTTCCTTACTTGCCTCCATGCAACCCAGGTGCCAGCCAAAAGCTTACTTGCTATTCCCTATATGTGCAAGGCATGCCATGGGCATGCAGAGAATGCTTTCCTCTTCACTTTAGACTCTTAGAAGCCCTAGCTCACTTTCAGATGGAGTTTTGAGAACACCTGCTTTACGAGATCTTTCCTGATTTCTTTACTGAGGAGAAGGAGAGCAGCCAGGGTTTATCTAGAGCTTTAATGTCTACAAAATGCTTTACAAATATTAGCTCCTTTGATCCTCATAACTATCCTGGGATGTAGGTATTCTTTTTAATAGATGAAGAAACTAAGGCTGGGAGAGACTAAATGACTTGTCCAGGGTCACACAACTGATAAGCATTTGAGGAGAGATTTGCATTCAATTATTCCTTCCTTTCTGACTCCAAATCCAATGCCCTAGCCAGCTGCTTCTAATCTGTCATGGATTCTCCTAGGTAAGAGTGTCAGCCACTCTCCCACCCATCTCCACTTCATTGTTTTTAATCCTGCATTTATTCATACTTAAACAGGGTGTAGTTTCTTAAGGACAGAACTATTTCACTTTCATCTTGACATCCCCAGCACTTACCTCACTGCACAGCGCAGATTTAACACAAAGTACAACTTTAAACAATAGTCCCTTTGTAGCTTCTAAAATTATATCACGTAACTATTAATAATCACAAAAATTTGCATAGTGCTTTAAGGGTGACTACTTTCCTCTTCACTGTGAGTTAGATGGTATAAACCTTATCCTCATTTTATATAGAAGTAAATGAACTCAAACAAGTTAAATGACATATTTATTAAATGTCAGAACCAAAACTTGTATACACACACACACACACACACACACACACACACAGCATGGATATGCATATGCATGAATAGAAACATATCTATATGTTTATTTTTCCATACATATATACATGCACACATATATCTGCCTACACAAACAAATGGATGTGCACCTGCATATGTGGAACAAATGTACCTTCATATGTGTATGTGCGTGCATGCACATGTGTGTTGCATACACAGTCTATACATGCCTGGGTATATACTCATGAATGTATATTTTCCCAAACATGCAGATGTATACACACATGTAGATATGCATACAAACATTGTCTATGCACATAGATGTATATGCCTGCACATAAGGGGCAAATTCACCTTTTTTTTTTTTTTTTTGCTGAGGCAATTGGGGTTAAAGTGACTTGCCCAGGGTCATACAGCAGGAAGTGTTAAATGTCTGAGACCAGATTTGAACTCAGGTCCTCCTGACTTCAGGGCTGGTGCTCTATCCACTGTGCCACCTAGATGCCCCTACCTTCATATTTTTACACACACACACATATACATTTTTGCACGTATGTAGATATGCACACCTATACACACACACATTTTCCTATGCATTGTATATACACAAACGTGTGCATATGCATAGAGATACATGGTATCTAAATATAAGGAGCACAATTACCTTCCTTATCATACACAAATATTTGTATGTATAAACATGGAGACATGTATAGAGATATGTGTATACACACATACATATTTTTGGGTGAATATATGTTTTTACTCTGAAGTCAAATGGAGATTTCTTAATTATTCATTAGTCTGCTTTGCTCCAATAACATAGGCAAATCTAACACTACCATAAATCCCCAATAAGAATGAAAATAAGGTATAAATGAGCATACCATCTTCCGACTTCTGTGAATAAGAAGGGAATGAGAACAGGTTCCCAAAGTCCTGGTTTTTCTTGTCATGTGAGGATTTTCTAATATTGAAAAGAAAAATTAAACCATAAAGATGCTATGTTAGAAATATGGAGTTTTACTTCTATGAAACAATGCTTTCCACTTTATTCTTTGAATCAATAGATCAAACTTTTAACTAACTTATTAAATTTTTCCTTCACATTCTTTTAAAGACCAATTGTGGGAATAATAATAACAATTCACATTTGTATAATGCCTTATGATTTGCAAAACCTCTTTCTAAACAACAACATTGTGAGGTACATAATAATAAGTATTATGACTCCCTGATTACAGATGAGGAAAGTGTTATGCAGAGATTAAGACACATGCCTTGGGTCACCCAACTGGTAAACATCAAATGTGGGTAGTAAACCCAGGTTTCCTAACTCTATGTCCACTATGCCACATTCCCTAAGTGTTTCATCTTAAAACAGAAAGGAAGTTAAAACAAAGGCAGAAGAGGTACTTAATTTAAAAATAACAAAACATGATTTGTAGTAATAACCGCATTTTCTATTTAGAATAACTTGCACTGAGGCTTAATTCAAATTCACATCATGATTCAAAATATCCTAATTACCAGAGCCCAAAAGAGTATTTCTGTATGTGCTCGGAATATCACCCGCACACACAAAAACCTCTCCGGAGCAACTTCCACTTGATGGCACACCTCTTTGCCTCAGTGCAACAGAGGGGAGGATGCAGGGGTAACCAGGGGAGCCCCTTCCTTTACAAAGAAAGGGCCCTCGGTCTAGCAGACGATATTCTGGCTCCCCAGTCTGAGGGAGCTCAGACAACTGCCAATGACTAGTATTCTAGGAATCTGGCAAATATCAGTTATATTAAGGAAGCAAATAAATAACTCAAATTTGGTTTTTAAAAAAAGTTTCACCTAAGTTCATAATATTGCAATGATAGAGGAAATGAAGCAAGACTTAATTCCTTAAATTGAGGCTGAAGCTCTAAAAATAAAAAAAGGCCTCCAAACTCCCCAGGTTCAACTTCAAAAGTGTATTTATCACTTAATAACATCTATTTTTTTCATAGAATTCTCCCTTCCTTAGACTGATAAATAGTTTAAGCAAGGCAAGAAGGAGAAGAATGTTTGAAAAAGTTCAAGAAAAAATAACTATCCCCCAAATCCCCAACCAGATAAATAAATAACTGTACTTACTCTGGAGTTACTTTTGATTTGACTGGAGAAAAAGTATAGTCATCCTTATCTACACCATCTGAGGGAACAAACTCATCATCTCTGTCATTTGTCACAGGAGATGATTTGACTTTCAATTCCTCTAAATCATTATTATCATCTTCATCAGCATCATCTTCCTCTTCCGAAAAATCAAAAGTATATTTAGGCCTTTCCGCTAGGAAAAAAACAACAACAAGATTTTCATAAAGGCAGCATTCAGATCGATTAACTCAATAGTTAAATTTATTATTAATATTAGTAATTAATATTAAGCTCAATACATACAAAGTGCTTCCATATTGTACAAAGCACTTCATACTTTCAGGCTGTCTATATAAATTCAAAATGAAGCACAATAGTGGAGCCATTCCAATAGAGAATTAAATTTAATGTCAGAAATGTCAAACTCTAAAACCGTTTCTCTTTCATACTTTCCTGGAAACTGGAAGGAAATGCTCTAAAAATGTCAGAGTTAAGGGGAAAAAAACCTTGGATATCACTTAGTTCAACATTTTCATTATGAAGCTGAAGCAATTAAGGGTGAAGAAAGGGAGTGTTCTGCCCACTTCCTAGAATGGGGCAGAGCAACAGAGCTAGGGACAGACTCAGTGTCTGAATAATATTCTTTATTCAGTATGTGCTGTTGCTAACTAGGGTCTATAAAATAAAGGGAATATTTACTAAGCATTTCTGAGACAAGCCTGAAAATTGTGGCAAAAGTAAATTAAATCATTAGTAATATGAGAATTCAATGGAACTGGGGGGAAAAGATGAGAGTAGCAAAATGTGCAAATTTTAGGGGGAAAAGGTAAAGAGATTATGCAAATAAAGTTTTGTTATTTTTGACATGAGCGCAAAATTTTAGTTTCCAGCAAAGCAATTTTGCACTTTGCTTTTGTTATGCAGACAGGCCAAAGATTCAGTTCAAAACATGTTAAGATTACAAGATATTTTCATTTGTCCTTATGTCCTTCATGCCTATTAGTGATGGGGATACAATAAGTACTTAATAAATGCTTGCTAGTTCACTTAAATGCAGGTAAGATTCTAAAAATATTTCTCTAATATACTATAAAATTAAGTATTTTCTTTACCATAATCATTTGGGGACTTGGGCAGTATCTATGGAATTGATTTCCAACCAAAAATAGATTTTCAAGAGGAAAAAAACAAACAAATGCAACCACCCCCTCACTAAATTCAAAATGAAGCACAAAAATGAGGCCATTCCAATGGAGAATTAAATTTCACTATCAGAAATGTCATATTCTAAACCTCTCTTTCATACTTTCTTGGAGTAATTTGCCCAAAGTCCTACAATGGGGCAGAGCAGCAGAGCTAGGGCTTTTCTTTAAACATTACTACAATTGGGTTAATAGAACTACAAAAAGCAGTAGCAAAATGGAAACTGAATACTAATGATAATGACCAAAGTTGTCCATAAAGAAGAGATATGAGAATGTACCTCCTGCCCTTCTTTGCAGAATTAGGTGACTGTGATTGTGGATAACTGGGCTAGATTGATATATTTCGTTAGTTCTGATGAACTGCTTTCCTTCTCTTTTAAATTTTGTACACACATACACACACACACACACACACATACACACACACACACACGTGTATACAGACTTTGTAAAGTTATGTATCTATCTATATATGGTAATATACATACATATGGAAATTCCTGTGATACAGGTTAAGAGATATTGAAAAGAGAAAAACTGAATGAAGAGCAATTAGGGAACATAGGTCTGCCAGTATGTTTTACAATGAACACATCCCAAGGTTGGCCATCACATGAGTTCTTTCCTCCCTAAAATGTCTTAATTCATATTATGTGGAATGGCTCCAATTTCATAATGAATTTTTTCAAACTAGGACTCATTTAACAAAAAACATACTCTGTAGCCAACTCTGCTAGAAAGCATTTCTTTTAAAAGTGAGGGATGCTTATTCTCAAAGACACAGTATTTCCCAATGAAAATTGTAGTCCATTCATTACTAATTCTATAATGACTTGTCTTTCCTAAAAGTTTCTCTCAATGTTAACAACTGTAAATTCATCTGAAATTCCCAACTCATTTTCTTCATTTCAGCAGTATTTTTATACATGCAAAATGAAGTTCTTTGGTTGAAAGAGACGGCTCTTAAGAATCGTTATTTGGACATGAACAACATGGTAGAAGCACTTTCCTATACAATACAGTGACCATAAAATAGCAGTACCAGCAGCTCGCCTAAGCAGAGAGTCTCTTGGAATAATCACAGGTTCAGTTTCTTCCAAATCACTTTCTGATTTGGATTCATCATCAGACCAAGGGTTTCTTTTCTTCACTTTCTTTGCACTGGATTTATTAGAAGAGAGAGGTGTTTTTCTCACCCGGGTACCTAAAATCAAGTAATTAACATATAATAGTTAAATACTCCAAAGTTATAATAACAGTACCCCTTTATTAATACAAAAAAGTAAAGCAATAATATATATATGACTATATATATATATATTATTTATATATTTTTATATATATATAATATAATATATATTATATTACCAATGAGAAAGATTTTTTTTAATGTAGTACTTCTAAAAATTTAGAGCTTTATTCCAACTGGCTTCAACAGAAGCCTTTCTTTAAACGACCAGCAAGACGATTTCAGAGAGGCCTGGAGAGACTTGCATGAACTGATGCTGAGTGAAACGAGCAGAACCAGGAGATCATCATACACAGCAACAACAGTATTACACAATGATCAATTCTGATGGACATGGCTCTCTGCAACAAAGAATTGTCTCAAACCAGTTCCAATTGTTCACTGAAGAAAACCATATACACCCAGAGAGAGAGAAATGAAATACGGACCACAACGTAACATTTTCATGATCTCTATTGACATTTGTTTGCATTGTGTTGCCTTTCTCTGATTCTTTTTTTTTCTTGTAGATAGGATTTTTTTTGCATAACTTCTCAAGCATTTCAACATTATTAGCATGTAGTGGACTTCCTGCCATCTAGGGGAGGGGAGGGGACTGGGGGTAAAATTTGTAATGGAAAACTTTGTAAAGATCAATGTTGGGGAACTACCCATACATATGTTATACAAATAAAAAGCTTTAATAAAAAAAAAAAAACCCAGAAGCCTTTCTTTAATGCCTCATTTGGTGTGGAGAGGAAACTGTGTTCTCAAAGGTGTTATCAATAGAAAGCAAGTGTTATCTGATACCAGGAAGCTATGAAGGTTTTGGGAATTAGAAGAAAAAGTCATCTATTTTCCAGAGATGAAAACAAGTAAGTTCTGAGAGGGTCATCACCTGAGGACTGGCCACCAGGTGATTATTTCAGTTATAATAATTCAAAAAATGGGTCTGCCTCCACTAAGATTTAGAGGGAATTTCAATCTGCATCACTGGACCGAATACCATACGAAGGACAGCCCAGATCTCTAGATCCTACTCTTAAAATAAAACATAGCTTAAAAGCAATATAACTTCTCTCTCCAACATGAGCACTTCCTCTCCCTGTCCTAGCTATCAACTACTGCCCCATCTCTCTCCTTGTTTAAGTCTATGGCTACATCCTCGCTTTTCACTTTCTTCCAACCTCATCATTCCACCAAAACTCTTCTGTCCAAAGATCCCTGTGACCTCTCAGCTGCTAGGCCCAATGGCCTCCAATCAATCCTCTTTTTCTCCTTGACTTCTCTACCGCCTCTGACCCTGCTGACTTGATCGTCTCTTCTGTATAGGTTTTCAGGATACCGTCCCTTTTAGTTCTCCTATTACCTGACTGCTCCTTTTCAGTCTTTTGCTAGATTTTCTTCTAGGTCATATCCTCTAACTATCAAGAACCTCCAAGGCTCTGTCCTAAGCTTTCATCTATTCTCTCTCTCTACGATATGTTCTATATATTCTCTCATCAATTGGTGATTACATTGCAGCCTGGGATTTAATGACCATCTCTATGCTCATGATTCTTAAATCTACCTATTCTGCCCTATCCTCTCTGCTGACCTCCAAACCTATAGCTCCAACTGCCTACTGGACATCTTAAATGGGCTAGCTAATTGACATCTAAAAGTTAACATGTTCAAAACTGAACTTTTTTCTTTCTCCCAAAATTACCAGTGCTTCCTAACTTCCCGATTACTCTTAAGGAGACCATCCTCTCAGTCACATAGGCTCAAAAGGTAGGTGCCACCAATCCCTCTCTCTTACTCTTTATATCCAATCTGTCACTTTTACCTTCACAATATCGTTCCAAGAAGCTGCCAACCACCTGAGCTAGGCTCTCATTGCCTCCTGTCCGGACTACTGCCATAGGCTCCCCATGCTGGCCCATCCTCCTCAGCTGGCAAAGGGGTCTTCCCATGGTGCAGGCCTGACCACACCCATCCCTTACTTAATAAACTTCAGTGGTTCCAGATCATTTCCAGGATCAACTACAGAATCTCTCATTGAGCACTTAGTCCTTCATCACCTTTCCATCACCTTGGATCTGACCCTTCCACTACTTGTTCTATGACCGAAGGACACAGGCTTCCTCTAGACACACCATCCTCTGGCTCTGACTGTCTCCCCATATCGGCAATGTCATTTTCTCCTCATCTCCACCTCCTGGCTCTCTTCAAGCTCCAGCTAACACTGACCTTCTTCCAGAAGCCTTTCCCCATCTCTCTTAAGTCTAACACTTTCCCCCAGCCAATTATCTCCAATTTTCCTACTACTGGCTCTCCCACTGGCATTTGTGTGTTGTTCTCAACTAGAGAGCAGGGACTGTCTTTTGACTTTCTTTATCCCGACAACCTTTAGTATTATGCTTGGGACATACTTGGCACTCAAAATGTTGCTTGGTTGAGGCAATTTTAATGATTTTTGTACACAAACAGCTCACCAGGTTCCTTTTTCTCCCTTTTGGGTTTGGGTCCTTTAGGTACAGGAGTGGATGCTGTCAATGAATCTTCTCCTATACCTTCTGCTGGTGCTCCGCCCAATTCATCATCAAATTCTACCTTTACTACCGTAGGATCAAGATCACCCTAAATAAGAGAAAGGAAATTGAAAAGGATTACTATTACTACCTGCTTTAGAATGTCCTTGTATCTAACACATCATCTGTAAGAATTACCAGCTGATAGGAAAAGCATCCGAAGGCCGTAATAGACAGGGGGACCCCGAGCAGAAGCAGCCATGGCTCAAACTCACCTGGCACTGTGGCAAATTATTCTGAATATAACAAGTCTCCTCTCTCAAGCAAAAATAAGGCACTTGGCCTTTTCAGCATGAAAATCACTTTCAGGCTGGTAATTATACAAACTGATTAACTCCATTAAGATTCCAAAGTAAAATTCTAAATATGTTATGGTTGCATAAGAGATATCATTGAGGAAATGCATGGATTGTTACTTCTGTATCAAGCAAAGGACAACAGAGAGATAGCCCAATTGCTACTCTAGAGACCAAAGAATGTCAAATAGTTTGGAGGAAGGTTTCCAAAGCAGATCCTCTATGAAAGCTTCATAGGAACACATGGTATTTGAGAGATACCCATGTTGATGAGATTTTGGATCAGCTGACATAAAGTAATGCATTTATTGAATATAGTTTTACATTGAAAATTCTTGATATGATAAAAACAAGTTGGTGAAATGTTTGATATTTTTCCCTTTTTAAAATCTGAATTCAATTGTTTTTGTCTGAATGTAGCCTTTAACTATATTTGGGCCCAAGGATTCCCTCTACCTCATTTAGCATTATCAACCAGAACATGAAGCAAAAATTAGAGTTAAAAAACAAAATTGAATATTGTAACCACCACAAATGGTTCAATTATTCTTCTTATTTTAATTACACAACCACAATGAGCTCTATCAGCTTGAAAGAATTAAAGTAAGAGGTGCACATTTTTACCCACCTTCTTTTTCTTTAGCAACTTTTTGCTGGCATCAGCCTTCATGGCAGAGGTAATCTGTGGAACAATCCTTCTGCCATGGGGTGAGGGCATGGTCTCTTCCAACTGAAGTTTTTTTATCTTGGGTTTGCCAACTTTACCCTTTATTGCTTTGCCAGCCATTCCAGCCAAAGCATCCTCTCTTTCTTGGGCTTCCACTTTCTAAGGAGTAATCATAAGGTAGTGACAAAACTGAAAAATTGCCTTGTGGAAAAACATCACTGTAATTAGTAACAAAGTAAGAAAAAAATTTAACCCCTTACAAAAAAGTAATAAAACATACTAAAATAGATCCTGCATAAGATGGTGAAAAGAAGATTGGTCAAGAGATCATACAACTTAGATTCTCAATCTCCCTGTGTGACATAAGGCAAGTTATACTCATTCTGGGTTTTATCTTTCCTATCTGTTAAAGAAGAAGCATAGGGGGGATGAGCCCTAAGATCTTCAAATTATTTAATTTTATGGTTTTATATCACAGAAAAGATCTCTACATTTTTCAGAAGAAACTAAAGTCTTATCTAGATTTACCAGATTCATAGCAAGTAACCACAAACATGTTTTTAACCACAGTAAAGTAATATCTATTTGCTTAGGTATAAGGAAAAGAAGAAAATATCTAAAACCAAACACTTCACAAAAAGAAAGTTTCACATCTTGTTTCAATTAAAAAGTGGTCAGAAAAATTATGTCAAAGTGAAAAGCATCAATCTCGCCTAGGATGAAGGAATTATTATTCTTAACATTATTAATCACATTATAAAAGGAGTCTTCCTTCCATAATGAAAATCCTTTTGAAGAGATTATTTTAAAATCTTGGAAAAAAGAGCTCTTTTAGATGTCTGGCAGATTCTCTTTCACAGGTATAAGGGGAAAAGGATGTTTTAAAATGTTTCACAGAAGAGCCCACAGGAGATTTACATCTGAATACAAATAGATTCAATGAAATAGCATAACATTACTTGACTCAATACAAAGCCACCCTTCCAGACTTGCAAATCCTAAAACCATCAATTTTTTTGGGAAAAAAAAATTGGTTTGGATGGCAAGAGATTGCTCTGAAATCAAAGGAAAACAGAGAGATTTTTCCCGGGATTCCTATAGGGCAAAGTGAAAAAAAAAATTTTAAGTAGAAAAAATAAAAAAAATAGAAAATAAAAAATAAAATAAAATGTTTAAAATAACTATGCTCAGGTAGATCCATAGTCTTCATTTCTCATTTTCATAGGAACAAGTTAAATTTAAAGAAAGCCTGGATTATTAGTATCAAAATTGTTTTTTGTTTTCTGTTTTTTTCAAAGGACAAAAACATCATTCTTTGTGATGTTTTAAAATATGTATTTTCAATGGAAAGGAATCTCTGAGTTAACAATTGAAATCAATGGGAAATTGTAATTCAACTTTAAATAAATGTATTTAGGAATGTTTCCCAGTCTAAAAAAAATGTGATAATCCATAAGCATGGTGATAAGATAGCATCAGTGTAAACTATGTAATCAATGTTTATAAAACATAAAAGGTTTATTTCTGGTTCTTCATTAAAACTCAGATTACATCATAGCATTCTGATTTGCTAAAACGAATTAAAGTTTTAAAGTTTCACTACTTTTATAAAACTCTTCAAAAATTTATGCCTTATTCTAAATTTTAACCTGTTAGGACCTTGGAGAAATTATTTTCTAACATTTTAGGGCAAAGCTTTATTTCCTCTTTTTCTCTGGAGTTTATATGAAATTTTGTAAGAAATTTAATTGAATTTATGTAATACAACATAAACTCTTATTGTTGGAGAAAAAAATGGCAAACCATTCCAGTATTTTTGCCAAGAAAATCCTAAATGGGGTTAAAAAAAAAAAAAAAAAAAAAAAAGGAGTCAGATACCACCAGGGAAAAGAGTAACTTTTACTTTTTCAGCTAGAATTGACATGAAATTATATGGTAGAATGTAAACTCCTAGATAGCAGAGATTCTTTCCCATTATTATATCTGTGCCCCTTGCATTAACATAGTGCCTGATACATAGAGAGTGATTAATAAGCCCTTGTTGATGTACTGTCAGGGTTGACTTGGAAGTCTGGATTCCTTTCATTCTAAATTACATATTTAAGAAAGACATAAATTATAAGAGAGAAATTAATAGCAATTCAACTTACATGTTTTGCATATTCATCAAAATGGAAATACATTTTATGTTCAAATTTCTTTAAACTTAATTTTAGTACCTCTCACTAATGTGATTGTGTTTTAAATCTCTTTTAAAAAAAAATGAATTGTACACACAGCACTGTAAGGAACCTCTCCAACATCATCTAATCCAAAACTGAATTTGATCCTTATCCTCTAATTATTCATTCTCAAAATAAATTTCCATATAGACTAAAACATACATCAAGTTCTTCAACAAAAGCTGCTAAATCTTCTTTCCAGAGATCAGAAGGAGATTTTCTTTTAAGATCATTGAGTTCTCTCCCCTAAAATAAAAATATAACAGGTAACTACAAAGTTTAGTATGACCTTTTAAAAACTTACAATGAAATATAATGTGAAATGCTATATTTATGAAAACAGGAATCCTGATAACAAGTTTGAAAATATTTACTACACAAAATTCATACTTTTGCATCTCTCTGTTTAATCAGTTCTTCAACTTTTTCTTTAGTAAGACACCACAAAGACATATTTAAAATGTAGTTAAAATCAGGGCCTGAGGTAGTAGTGCCCGAATCAGAGGAACTATCATCACGCTGATTTTGTGTTTCTTCCTCTTCTGCAGCCTGGAAAGAAAAAAAGCAAATAACTTTCCATAGTCTTGTCTACTTTAGCAACAATATTTAAAATACTAAACAATAATTTTAATGACTTAATGTTCTCCCTTGGGGTAGGAGGAGGTAGGGGAAGAATAGTAGCTAAAAGTATATTTTTGGAATATTTTAAAGTGTTTCCTATTAAAATGCTAAACTTTGTTAACAAAGAGATTCAATCTTAAGAAGAATAATATTGCAATTTACTGAGGAAGCTGATATAGAAACTCAAACTATTAAGCTATGAAGAAAAATAATCTAATAACTGACAGTTGAGCCTCAATGTAGACCAATTGTCTGTAGACACCTCCCCCTTTATCCCCCCCCCAAAGTTGTCAGATTTCCATATTGGAGAGTGAATGTGTAATTTCAAATTTAAAAAATTTGAGTAGTGCATTATAAAATGGAAAATGCTTCACAATAATATTTACAATAACTATACTCAGGTACATTCTCTACCTAACATAGAAATCTTATTAATAATCTGATAATTTAGAAACAAGAAAAAGTTCATAGTAAAGGATCGAGAACCAGATTGAGTTAGCAGAATAAGAATTAGTAAAGTTATGCTAAAATTTTATATATAAAATGATTTTTACATAGGATTGTCTCCAAAAAAAAGACCTAAATGAAACATGTTGATATTACTTTTCAGATAGTAAATACTTTTTTAATGTGAAACAAATTAATTACTGCTTAATTTAATTTTTGTTGCCATTCTATGTATAAGAACAGCCAGTAAATTGTCATTTTAAATGTAGAAGGGTAATCGAATTTTCAAATATATGATGCTTCATCACATAAGTATATTCATTAACCAAGTGCTAAGAAAAATAAATACTATGTGGCTTAATCTATTATTGCTATTATATTGATGAATGGGAATTATCCCTCAATAATCCTTTATTATTATTAATTATTCAGCAATTCTGAGTTTTTTTTAAAACACTGCAAAAACATAATATGAATTTATATTCTGATTGTAAGCCACTACTAAAATTAATTTCACAATGTGAAACCAAATCAGATTTGGATATATATTATACTAAAACTTTTTGCACTGAGTTCTATTGATTCACAAAGCATATTTTATGAAATATTTAAATAAACGTATAATTACCAGTGACATCAACAATGTAATTTGTTTTGATGCTTTTCTGTTCTCAAAGATCCACATTTATTTATTTGTCTGTTTATTAAATCTCAGTTTCTCAATCACTTCTCCAAATGTTACTTTAAAAAATAATTTTGTTACTATGGATGGATGCCTTCTGGAAAAACTAAAATTAGGAACAAAAAACAGTTCCTCCTACTATCCCAGATCCCACAGATTATATGCAATTGAAATGAATCCAGAATTAAGTTGTGCCCATTAAAGGTACTGCATGTGGCACTATCAGCTAGACATTCTTATGATTAGAGCCCCTTTTGTCCTTTGCACTAAAAAATCAAATTTTGTATTTTACTGATAAATTATTTCCCTGACTCCCTTGGGTCAATCATTAAAAGGTTGTAGGTTGTAATACAACAAATCAGTGTCACTCAAGAGTCAGGGAAAAAAAGAAGAGAGAACACAAGGAAAGAAAAAGGAGAGCAAGACTGAGAAAGTGAGAAGGTAAAAATCAAAATGAGCACAATCAGGAAAATAGATTGCTTAGCTCATGATAATTCACTCGGGATTTGCTCCTCTCTGGCCACTCTTTTCTTAACTTTTATATAATCTATTCATCTGTATTTTTAACCACTACCTTATGCAATTCATTTAAAATTTGCTTACTCTAAGGAATCCTATCGACTACACGTTGGGAAAAAAAAGTTATATAATGTAAACAAAAACAAATTGTATAACTTGATGAAAGTTGTAAAGACATTATGATTGAGAACTTTTAGGAACAAGGAAAATTTAAATTGACAAAATTAAAATTTTCAAATCCGCAGATATATATGGTGCTAAAATTATATTGCTAGTTTTATATTCACACACGTAGGAACTACCAAAGATTCCTAAGTCTAGTTATTTATATCACCTCACTTTTTCATATTTGTGTTCTCAATCATAATGTTTTCCTAATATTTTTAAAGACCATAACAGGGTAATGTCCAACCTTTCAATATTCCATTTATGGAATGGATTTTGCATATTTAAAGTGATCTAGAATACATAGATCAGTTAGTAGCCTTTTAATCTGAGATCCCAAAGGTCAAGTGCCTGACGAAAATCCTTTATAGAACCAAGTTCAGGGCTGAGCACACAGTAGGGGTTCAGTACACACTTGGCTACTCCTTATGAGCTTAGCACTTATTGTGTTCCCAATGTGAACCAGGGCCAGACCAAGTGAGTGGTGGCTGGCTGCTATACCAAAATTATGTAGCAAATACAGTGTAAAAGCTTGAGTGCTACCAGTCCAACTCTCTGACAACAAACATGCACCTCACGAAACCACCACCACCACCACAACTGACACCCTGATTGGCAGGCTCAGGAAAAAGGCCAAGGAGACTGAGCTACCTTCTCACACCTAGAGTGATTGCTCCAGGTCATGGCTGAGTCACACTGGCAAAGGGCTTTGGGGTGGGTGTGCACTGCAAATCCCTGTGCTGTATCTGTTCTGGGGATAAACAGAAGACTTAGTCTCCAGAAAGCACAATTCAGCACCTTTAGCAGCACTAAAGGGACATAACAATATTTAGGGTTGGAGCTGGGGTTTCCACTGGTTTGCTTAAGGGGTTATTTTTAAAAGCTTCTCTGAATGTCTTTTTCTGCAAATGATTACCTTTTCTTGTGCTTCTTTCCAGGCTTTCACTGGGTCAGATTCATAACCTCTCTGGACTAACATTTGAATCAAATCTCTCTTTGACCTATTCTCTATGTGAGGGAAAAATAAAATTAGGATCAAGAAAAGAGATTCATTTTGTATTTGTTTATATTCTACTGATCAAAATGTCTTCTATTAAAAGTTTTTTCCACTTTAATGTTCCAATTTTTAAAAGTTTCATCTTACCTATAGTAATTTTCCCTTGTATCTTCTCTAGAATGAAGCGAGCTTGATTGTTTAGCTTGGTGGATTCTGCCCCCAACATTCCCACAAGCCACTCCTTACGTAAACTATAATAATTTAACCTTAAATCAAAGAACTCCTTCAGAATATCTTGTACAGTCTCATACTTCTTCAGACATCCCATATGGTCAAACAGCACCTATTCAAAATAAAGGTTTTTAAATAAATTGCTATGATATTTCTATATTAGCATGCATATTTCTTTAAATTTCAAATGTTATATTTGGCATCCTGAACTCAACTTATATGAACAATGCTCATGGGGCAGCTAGGTGGCGCAGTGGTTAGAGCACCAGACCTGAAGTCAGGAGGTCCTGAGTTCAAATCTGATCTCAGACACACTTCCTAGCTGTGTGACCCTGGGCAAGTCACGTAACCCCAATTGCCTCAGGGGGAAAAAATGAACAATGCTCAACCCTGAAATCCATTAAAAACAAGATTTTGAAAAACATTTTTAAAATATTTCCATAAAAACCATATGAAAATAAATTTGGATAAACAAAAACATTTCAGCACTTGCAATAATGACATTTGTTTAACTAGGAACATTTTCCAAAATTTCTATAAAATCTGCAGAGATATTTTTCTCTCAGGCTAAAAATCTCTATATTGTTTTTCTATCCAAAGATTTTTTTCTGAAATTTGAAAAAAAAATTCTCATTTAAAAATTAAGACAAATCAAGTATTTTAACATAATTAACATGTAGTGGACTTCCTGCCATCTAGGGGAGGGGTGAGGACTAGGGGGGAAAAATTTGTAACAGAAAGCTTTGTAAGGGTCAATGTTGAAGAATTACCCATACATATGTTTTGCAAATAAAAAGCTTTAATAAAAAAATTTAAAAATTAAAAAAATTTAAATTAAGACATATGCCAAATTCCAATATATTTCTTGCCTTTCCATGGATTTTTTTGTTGTTGTTTTTCAGATTTGGCCCATACATTTCTTCCTCTCTACCTTCAACTTCACCATCAGCTTTTTTTGACCAAGGATGACAGAACTACTTAACATATCGAAGGTTAGAGATGATGATTTGGAAGAAACCTTCCAAGGCTATCTATCTAGTTCAGCTCACCACATTTACAGAGGGGGAAATGAATACCCACAGAGGCCAAAGGATTTCTTCAAAGTCAGATACAATAAGCTTAACAGGTGAGGTTTGAACTCAAATTTTCTGTCTCCTCTTCCCAGTTATCAGGAATTCAGCTGAACAAGTAAGGATCCCTATGGCATACCCCTAGAACATGACTTCTTAAAAAATTCATTTCTCATTAGTCTCATTGGCATTTTTCCCTCTTCATTTTTCATTTTTTCTTTTAAGGGATTAACGAGGGAAATAAAGGTGATATAAAAGGAGATTATATCAATAAATTTCTAAGAAAATTAATCCCTAAAAAAACCCCAAAATAAACAAAAAAAGAAAATCAACCTCTGACAGCAGATGTTTATGTGATGTTGCTTTTTGGTCATAAAAGTAGATAGAAGGAAAGCTCCAGTTATTTAGTTGCTGATTGTTTGAATTTAGAAAAATTCAGAGTGTACTGCCTACTTCAGTTGACTTTAGGTGGTTCAGTTTCCAAGAGTGCTCTGAGGACAGGCCCCTGGGAACAGTTTAGAAAAAAGGCTAGTCAAGGCCTCTAACATAGCAAGGTCTCCCAGGCTGAAGCAGAAACAGAAACTGGATGCAAAGAATAAAGGAAAAGTGCGGGAACAGTAGGAGCCACTTATCAAAGTCCTTTGGCTCATTTCCAATACTGTTTCTGAATACAAAGATAAGATTTTGGAAATACTAGCAAATAGAATAAGGAGAACATCTAGGGTGTGAATGTGGCACATGAATTCATCTGTTTCATACTGTGTATATATTTCTTAAAGCATACTACAGATATGTAAAGTGACAGCATTACATAATTAAATACTCTTCCAATTATTTCATACATATCTTTACAGAAAAGATGGAGACCTGTGTACAAATTAAATCAATGACTTTCCTTTTCTAGGAATTTTTGGCTGTTTTTCTTAGATGTGTGTGTAATATATTAAATATGAAATAAATATATAATCTCATATATAAATTAGATATTATACTAATTAGATGCACATATTTATGCTTAAACTATTATACAAACATGCATATATATATATGCATTACACATATACATACTATATATACAAATGCACTCATAATATTACTATTACAAACACACATATAAAGCAGTGAGTCAGTCCAGTAGAGTAGATAAAGAGGTACCCTGGAGTCAGGAAGATCTGGCCTCAAGTCCAGGCTCTGGTACACTCTGACTCTATGACCTGCAAGTCACTGAATCTCTATCACTCAAAGCAACTCTAAGAGCTGTTAACCTGGCATCTAAAAATTTGGATGGGGGGAGGTTCATTTGGGTCAGTGAAAATAAAGGGTTTTTTTACTGACACTTTAAGTAAAATTGGGAGCCCTAGGCTCCCCCAAACTACTAAAAGAGTCTATGACCCAAAAAAGGCCAAGAACCCTTGCTCTGTGACTATAAGTTGCAAAGCACATTGTAGGCCTTCCTAGCGTGGATTGGTAGTACAGTAGGTAGAGCTCTGGGCTCGAAGTCAAGAACACCTAAATTCAAATCCAGCTTCAAACATTTATTAGCTGTATGACCTTGGACAAGTAATTTAACTTGTCTGCTGGTTTCCTCCGATGTAAAATGGGGGTGGTAATAATAATGCCTACCTCACAGGGTTGGTGTGAGGATCAAATGAGAATATTTGTAAAAATGCTTAGCATAGTTCCTGGCACACATTTGGCACTATATAAATGCTATCTATCCCCTTCTTTTGGCCCCCTCTCTTCTTTCCTTCCTTCCTGAGCGTTCCTCTGTCTGGCAGCTTGCCATACTGATGAAGCCACAGGTCCGGGCTCTGTTTCACCTACTGAAGGTAAGAGTTCTCAAGGCTCTCTGCTTCTGCTTGGACTATTTCCTATGCCTAAAAGGCCATTTTCACTTACTGAATTACTAGGTATTCTTTAAAGTCCAAGTCAATGTCGCCCACATGAAGCCTTTCTTGATCCATCTGTTTTCCAGTCCCACAGCCCTCCTCATCAGATTCGGAACCATGTCTTATCTTAGGCTTTGGAAAAGTATAAAGTTAAAGTCCTTGAGTCACAGTTGGTGCTTGATTTTTGTCAAATGCAAGAACGTGCTCATATACATATATTACAAGATATAGTCATAAAGTATTGAGATTTGTCTCAAGCCACAAAAACACCAACCAATCAATCAAAATGTATTTCCTAAGCATTATTTATGTGGCCAGCACAGTGCTAAGCACCTATATACCTATACAAATGACATTTATGTTTTTCAGTCCCAGTAAAATCAATACTTTGATACCACAAAAGAGTTTAGAAATGCAATGTAAGTTACCATAGAATTACAAGTAAGAGTAGTCTGAAGTTTAAAGACTTTATGCAACCCAGCAGCTTCTGCTTGCACAAGTTTTTCTTCTGTCATCTTCACCACAAATTTCACAGTTGTATCTGTATGATATTCTTTATAATCCGAAATTAATGCTGGTGTTTTGTCTGTTCCATTCAGCATAGGTTCTAAAACTTGTTCTTTGTATACCTGTAAGAATGCAAAAATAAAAGTGGCAATTTACTGGTTACCAAAGAAAACCTCATCTCAGTTTTAAAATTTGATGGTGGGGGGGCGGGGTTCCATATAAAAATCTTAACTTTTTCTACCCCAATTTTCATTAAAAACTAATGTGTTCGGGGAAGTTAGGTGGTACAATAGGTAGAGCACTAGCCCTGAAGTCAGAAGGACCTGAGTTCAAATATGACCTCAGACACTTAACACTTCCTAGGTGTGCAACCCTGGGACTTCTGTCTGCTAAGTTATTGATAAGAGAGAGAAACTGAACTATGAACATACCATAAACCTTCTATGAACTTTCAAGTTGAAAATAGGAAAAAACTTTATATTCTCAAATAGACGGTACATATATGATAGGGGGAGAGGCCACTTAACCCCAGTTGCCTCAGCAAAAAACAAACAAAAAAAAACCTAATGTGTTCAAATATTTTTAAAATGTTAATAGTACTTTGATTTATACAACTATCCCTTCTTGATGTACTGGCTAAGGAATAACAAGTCTCTTATGCCATAAGACTTTGAATAGTCAGGGGAACCTTTGAAAACATTCATCTGCTTCTCACCTCAACCATTTTCTGCCCAATCACTAAAAATGACCTTCTCAGGAAAGAAATGATTCAAACCATAACTTACTGTCCTCCATTCCCAGAACAGGAAAGATAAAAAGGACAAGGAAGAATCCTTGGCATTCATTTCACACAGCTAATTTCCCCCCTCATTTTAAATGGGTGATGATTTCAGTGGCCATATTTTTTAAGTCACAACAATAAAAATCTACTGCACCACCAAATAAAAGCATAATTATTTTACTTCTGCCTTCTAAGTTATTGAGAAGAGAAAGAAACTGAACTATGAACATACCATAAACCTTCTATGAACTTTCAAGTTGAAAATAGGAAAAAACTTTATGTTCCCAATTAGACAGCATATACATGGTAGGGGGAGAGGAGGAAGGAGGAGAGAGAAGAGAAAAGGAAAGAAGAGAAAAGGGGATGGCGAGGGGGAGGGGAAAGAAAAAGGGAAGGGAGAAGGACAGAGAATGCCCATAGACATACATTTTAGCCAAACTAAAATGAACTTTCAATACAAAGAAATCCAGATTCTACTACAGAAATTTTAAAGTAGTTATTAATAGTAATTCCAAGTTTAAGAAATTGCTTAAAACTCCCAACCATGGTCATGCATTTATACTAACCTGTGTCCATGTTCTAACTGGAAGCTCTGTGATCTCAACTGTATTTCTATCCACTACAAATATTTCACCACTAACAGCATACTGGTTCTGGCCAATTTCTTGGATTGTTCCTTTAAAATTTTTGTAGTTTGGAAGCTGTAAACACAAGTGAAAAGAACTTAGGGAATTCAGAAAAAAACGACTTTTCTTCCATGTTCTTGAATCCATATTTTCAAATGCTCAGTGGAATTCAATGCAAACTTTATTCATATTATTAGAAGTTCAACATAACTAAAGTTGAGCTCTTCTTCCCCACTCCTTCTGCCAGCCAGACTTAACCATTTCTTTTAATGGTACCACCATTCTCACCATTGTACAGACTCAGAATATGGGTTATCTTGAACTGTTCCCCCATTACTAGTTGGACACCAAGTTTGTATCAAGTCTTCTGCAATCTCTCTATAATTTCCTTTTTATTCTGTTCTTCAAACCACTTACCTTAGTTCATACATGAGTTCCCTTACACCCAGAGCAAAAAGGACTTTCTCATAATCTATCTTCACTCTGATCTCTCTCCTACCTCTCCAATCATGATGATCTTCATCCTTTCAGAACCAGAGCCATACTTCCCATTGGGGATATAATGTTAGATGGGTCCTCTCACTTAGATTTAATCTCTTTTCTCTCTCAAAGGAGAGATTAATAAAATTGAAAGCAATATTATTGAACTAATAAATAAAACTAAGAGCTGGTTTT
Organism: Myrmecobius fasciatus; assembly: GCA_023553655.1. Lineage (NCBI taxonomy): Eukaryota > Metazoa > Chordata > Mammalia > Dasyuromorphia > Myrmecobiidae > Myrmecobius > Myrmecobius fasciatus. The sequence continues at coordinate 147,174 of JAJPUD010004975.1, read as the reverse complement.
ATGAAAAAGCCAACAAATAGATCAACCTTTAGTTAATTTAATTTTTTTAAAAGGAAGAAACCAAATTAACAGCATCAAAAATGAAAAGGGTGAATTTCCAAAAATAAAGAGTAAATTAAAGCAACAATTAAGAGCCATTTTTCCCAACTGCATGCTAATAAATCTGACAATTTAAGTGAAATGGATGAATATATACAAAAATATAAATTGTCCAGATTAACAGAAAATAAAATAAAACATTTAAATAACACCATTTTAGAAAAAAGAAATTGAACAAGCCATCAATGATCTCCCTAAGAAAAAATCTCCAGGACTAGATAGTTTTACAAGTGAATGCTACCAAACAGTTAATGAACAATTCCAATACTATATAAACTATTGGGGAAATACCAAATTCTATTTTATAACACAAATATGGTACTCAAACCAGAAAGAACTAAAAGAGAGAAAGAAAATTATAGACCAGTTAACCTAATGAATGTTGATGCAATATTTTAAAATAAAATATTATCAAAATATAAATAAAGAAATTACATCCATTAATCATCACGACACTACACTATGGCCAGGTGGGATTTACACCAGGAATACAGGGCTGGGTCAATATTAGAAAAGCTAATACTATAACTGACCATATCAATTACAAAACCAACAGAAATCATACAATTATCTCACAAGATGCAAAAAAAGGCTTTTGATAAAATATAGAACTCATTCCAATTACAAACATTGGAGAATATAGGAAAAATGGAGTTTTCCTTAAAATGATAAGTAGTATCTATCTAAAGTTACCAGTAAGCTTTATCTGTAATGGGAATAAACTAGAATTCTTCCCAATGAAAAAAGGGTAAAACAAGGATGCCTATTATCACTACAATTATTCAAAATGGTACTAGAAATGTTAGCTATAACAATAAATATAACAATAAAAGAAACTGAAGGAATTAGAGTAGGCAATGAGGAAACAAAACACTTTTTGCAGATGATGGTATACTTAGAGAATCAACTAAAAAATTACTTGAAATAATCAACATTAGCAAAGTTGTAGAAAATAAAATAAACCCACATAAATCATCAGCATTTCTATATACTACCAATAAAGATCAGCAAGAAGAGATCAAGAGAAATGCCATTTAAAATAACTATAAGTAATTTAAAATATTTTGGAGTCTACTTGCCAAGACAAACCCAAGAACTATATGAACACAATTATAAAACAATCATTGCACAAAGTCGGACCCTACGACAACTGGAAAAAATATCAATTGTTCAGGAGCAGGCTGAGCCAATCTAAAAAAAAAAAATGACAATTCTACCCAAAATAATTTACTTATCCAGTGCCATACAAATCAAACTACCAAAAAAATTTGTATAGAGGTAGAACAAATAATGAAAAAATTCATCAAGAAGTCAGAAATATAAAGGGAATTAATGGGGGGGGGGAAGCAAAGGCAGAAATAGTCATATCAGATCTAAAACTATTATAAAGCAGTAATTATCAAAACTATTTGGTATTGGTTAAGCAACAGGGATTGATTAGCAGACTACATTAGGTATACAATACATAATAGTAAATAATTATAGTAATCTATTATTTGATATACCCAAAGACTTCTAGGATAAGAACTCACTATTTGACAAAACACTGCTGGGAAAACTGGAAAACAGCATGGCAGAAACTAGGCATAGAGAAACATCTCACATCCTATGCCAAGATAAGGTAAAAATGGTTACATGATTTAGACATAAGATACCATAAGCAAATTAGGAGAGCAAGGAATAGTTTACCTGCCAAATCTGTGGAAAGGGGAAGAATTTGTGACTAAAGAAGAGATACAGAACATTATCAAATGCAAAATTGATAATTTTGATTACCCATGCAACCAAGATTAGAAAGAAAGCAGAAATTGGCAAACAATTTTTACAGCAATTGTTTCTAATAAAAACCTCATTTCTCAAACATACAGAGAAACGAGTCAAAAATGTAAGAATACAAGTCATTCTCCAATTGATAATTGGTCAATGGATCTAAACAGGCAGTTTTCCAACAAAGATATTAAAGCTATCAGTCATATTTTTTAAAAATGCTCTAAATCACTATTGATTAGAGAAATGTGAATGAAAATAACTCCAGAGGTATTATCTCATACCTATCAGATTTTCTAATATGACAGAAAAGCAAAATGATAAATGTTGAAGATGTAAGAAAATTGGGACACTAATGTATTATTGGTGAAGTTATGAATTGGACCAACCATTCTGAAGAGCAATTTGAAACTATGCCCAAAGGACAATCAAATTGTGCATTTCTTTTGATTCAGCATACCATTATTTGGTCTATATCCCAAAGAAATGATAAAAAAGAGGTTAAGACATATCTATAAAAATATTTATAGCACCTCTTTTTGTGATGGCAAAGAATTGGAAATTGAAGGAATGCCCATCAATTGTGGAATAGCTATACAAATGGTATATGAATGTAATGGAATACTGTTATGCTATAATAAATGATGAGTAGGTAAGATTTCAGAAAAACTTGGAAAAACTTACATGAACTGATGCTGAGTGAAGCGAGGAGAACCAGAACATTGTACACAGTAAAAGCAACATTGCACAATGATTGACTTAGCTCTTCTCAGCAATATAATGATCCAAGACAAGTTCAAAAGTCTCATAATAGAAAATGCTATCCACATCTGGAAAAAGAACTAAAGAGTCTAAATGCAGATAGAAGCATTCTATTTTCATGGTGTGTGTGTATGGGTGTGGGGGAGACTTTTCCCTTTTGTTCTGTTTCTTTTTTCATAATATGATTAATGTGAAAATATATTTTCATAATTGCACATAATATATAACCTATATCAGACTGCTTGCCATCTTGGGGAGGAAGAAGGCAGGGAGGGAGAGAGAAAAAATTTGAAATGGCTTATAAAAAATGAATGCTGAAAACTATCTTTATATATAATTTGAAAAAATAAGATCTTATTTACCAAAAGAAAAGATATAATGTTATCTTTATGTCCCCAATATATAGTTAATATTGTATAAATATGTTTATTGGACACATACACATGTTATAACAAATAGCAAAGTTATCAGCAACATATGTATCAAATCAACTCATAGAGCTATACGTATAGCATGCCCCAGAAAAGAAAACTAACTTCTACTTTTTCCAAAGTAATTATATAAGTGTTTTAAATCAGAAGAAATATAGTCTAACAAATGCTAACTTATTACCATGGGATGAGGGTCCAAGCCATCCAACATCCTTCTGACATTGTTCACAATCTCTCTAGCATCATAGTTGGGAAGTTTACAGGCCCATCCAGTACCAATGCCCTCAGCACCATTTATTAAAACCATGGGAATTATGGGCATATACCACTCAGGCTCTACACGCTGGTTATCATCATAAAGGAACTTAAGCAGGTTGTCATCCACAGAAGGGAAAAGCAGCCTTGATAAGGTGCTAAGAATAAGCAGAAAACAGAATATCTGTTGAGATTCTGATAATGAAAAATGTTAATAGGTGCACACTTCACATTTTACTTATACATTTAGCTTTTTTCAGGAGTTTATTAGTATAAAAATTTTACAAAATTGCCTTCAGCTCTTACTGTTTGTATTCAATTACACAAGAGTAAAATTAAAATAAGATAATAAAAACACTATTTTTTTTCACTTCCAAATACATATTTTCACTCAGATAAATAAAAGGTTAAAATAATAGAATTCTATTTTGTCTACTTAGTACTGATGGAGACAAATCTATGGTCCTTTCCAACTCCAAACCTAATGATCCTTCATTTAAAGACACTGACTAATCTATGGATTTATCTAAACAGAAATAATAATATATGCTCTTAACACATACACATAACCACCACAGTAGGCCTCAACCTATTGTAATATATTATATATGATATAATAAAGAAAAGAAAAATTTAAATTTCTTAAAAATGATTTCACAAGAACACACAAAAATGGAAAACAAGACTTGTTCATTCTTTTGCATCAATTTAAGGGCTGTAACTAACCTAAGATATTTGTTAAAAAATAATGATATGCTATACACTGACAGAGGCACAAGTCTCTACTTTAGTCCAAAACTTCAATAATTCCTATATGTGGAGCTTTCTCAGTCCACCTAATGCATATGGCAGCTCCTCTTTAATGTGGCAGAGTCATCGGATATTATTAGTCAAAAAAATCAATCATTATGAGACCATCTAGTGATGAGCCTCTCCATACTTAACTTGGTTGGTTCTCAGATGACAGAGGGTTCATCACTAAGGCTTGCTGACCACTTGGTATGATCTGCCAGAGTTTGACCCCCACTACTTTAGCCCCATCATGAGTATCCACAATCACCCCTCTGTCATGATGGGGCATCAGAGTATAAGTAAGACACTTAAGCAGAGACACAACTTCAAACAACAACAAAGTAAAGAAAATACATCATGCAAAAGATTAATCTTTTAGTTGATTTCAGCAAATCTCAAAACATCTTTTATTCTACTAGGATTTAAGAAGTTACCTTAACATTGTAAAAATATAACGAGGGCTTGCAGCATCTTTCCCACCATGAAGCCTAGTTCCAAACTGACCAATAGGTTGAAGCAAATTAATATTGTTACTTCCAACAAAGTTCTGGGCCAAATTGACTATAGTCATCATTAGAGCTTGCTAGAAAAGAGAAACACAGAAAATACAGGATTATTAGTCTAAATTTCAAGTGATACTTTCCCTAAGATGAGTAACCATTATCTTGAAATTTCTATGATTTATTATTTTATTAAATCCATAACTCTTATTCTTTTAAACTTCCAAAGAATTTTTGACTGTTTTTTCCCATGTGTATCTGTAAGTAATATGTACATTTGAAATGAGAGAATGAAAATGCTTCCAATTTTCTTAAAACTTACTTCTCCATGATGATAAGCAGACATCTCAGCAACTGATCCAGCCAACTGAGCAACTTTGACTTCCCGTTTATCATTTCTCTTAAAACAGGTAAACAAAACTTTTCGTTGACCTGGTTTAAAGCCTATTCAAATAAATAAATAAATAAATAAATAAATTCTTAAATGACTAAAATAGTGATGGCTTTAATGCATTTTTAAGACCAAAAATTTTCTACTCATTCAGAAAAAGACAAATGTGATTTTATTTTGAATAAATATAATACTGACAAAAATATATCTCAATTGCCTCAAGCCTAGGTTAATATATTTTATTAATTCTATGCCCTTTTCCCCTTTATCCTAAAAGCAAAGTATCAATCATAAAGAATTTTTTTCTAGTGATACAGGCTTGTCCACTGATGCCAGAAATCTTTTTATGGGTTTCTAGATGTAAATATGAACAAAATGCTAATTATTCTTGGGTTCTAAACAAAACAATAACACAGGATGGTAAAAGTCATCCTATATATTTTTTGCCTTAAAAGTAGGAAAACCACTATGTATCCATCACTATGAGGGAATGTAATGTAATATATGGTCCTATCCTTCAAAAAAAATTGCAATTTCCTTTGATAAGCAACTCTTAGAATCTTTGAAATGTATAAAATACATAGAATATATTTTTGAAGAAGAGATCAGCTGGGATAATCAGAAAAGAAAATTATTTGTGAACATAGTAAGAGCTGGATTATCTGAACTCATTTAGTAAACTTTCTCTATACATAAATGTACATAATTTTAAAAGATGAACCACAGATGGTATCAGTTCCCTTTTTGACTCCATAATTTAGCTTAAGGCCTTTGCTTTAGATCACAGCTCCTCCATGTCACCAGAACTAGAGTCACAGGCAATAGGTCTTGTACTTTAAGGATACCTCCACAACCCAATACAGGACCAAAGACTCAGATAAAAAGATCTTTTGTTGCCAGAACATCATCTATAGGGAGAGTCACCAAAATAAGCCCTCTGATTTCCTTTCTTCTCTCATTCTCGAAAGAGAATTTATTCTTCTGAGAATATGAGCACCAGACAAAAGGTAAAATGCTATATCCCAAGGGACAAGGAATTCTAACCTCTTGCTCTTCCATTCTCAGAGATAAAAATTATCTAGATGTCTAATGGAATCCCTTTTAGCCCTTCTACTGCCAGCACTTTATTTTTTTTTTAATGTGCAATTCTTCTAAACATATTTCCACAATAATCATGCTGCACAAGAAAAATCAGATCAAAAAAGAAAAAAATGAGAAAGAAAACAAAAAGCAAGCAAGCAACCAACAACAAAAAAAGGTGAAAATACTACATTGTGATTCATATTCAGTCCCCATGGTCCTCTTTCTGGATGCAGATGGCTCTCTATATCCTAAGACCATTAGAACTGCCAGCACTTTCTAATGTTTTATCCCTAGTTATCTCAGTTACCTCAGTTATAACCCTCTCATGTCCCATTTTAACTCTGCCCACCCTTTGTTCCACTGTGCCTCCTAGAAACCCCCTGTTCTACTGTTATCCAACTTCCCTTTTATTACTGAGACTTCTTCCTCTCATGCTCCATTCTATTTTTTGGCACTCATTAAGGCCTGATTCTCCTCATCAGACCATCCTTTCTGGTATTGGTTATATCTGCTTACATATTCCTCACTATTCCCCACTGTCTCTTCTAGATCCTCCCTTACTCAGTACCCTCTCTTCCTAAGATTTATGGTATCAAATTCAAATCATGGGGCCAGTTATGTACCAGGCCCTACATAATTCTCCATTCATCAGAGTTCAGTACCTGGCTTAAATTATTTCTCTCTATCCAAAGCTTGTCTTCATACTAGAACTTCAATGTACATTTTGATGGTACCTCCATTTCCTTGGATCCCCAGACTTCAATCCCCTCAACTCTATGACCTACTCTTTTATTTAATCTCAGCCACATACAGGGATACTGTCACATTCTTCATCCCACCATTACCATCTATTTCCATGATCAAGAATTCTGAAATTCTTTTATTCATAATCATATATCACTCTGTTTCTCACTATGACTTTACTTTTCCCAAATCTATTGTCCATCCTCATTATGACTTCAAATTCACCCCTGGTACTCTGTCGAAGAGAAGAAAGTGAGAAAGTAAAATATGGGTAAAAGCTTGGGAAAAAACCCAACCATGGAGAAGTCCTGCTATCTAACACTTTTGCTCCTATTTATAGGCCAGCTCCAGGAGAATATTGGAGAAATCTCTCCTGAGTTGCCTGGATCTGCTACAAATTTCTGCAACCTAATGTTAGTCAGGACCTCTTTATTACAAGGCAATCTTTTGACAACTAGTACTCCAGTTCTCTATCATCTTCCCCACAACAGATACACATCTCTATTTTCTCATTCCCTCTCATCTCCTCCCACCTCCCACCATCATCCATACCCTACACCTTTCTCATCCTCTCTTCCAATCTGCTTTTTCCTTCCCTGATGCAGTTCTACCTCACTTTGAGAAATTTATCATTAAAGTCACCATTGTCTCATCTTGTATCTCTCTGGCCTTTCATACTCAAACACAGTTTATGGTAACCATCTGCACTCTTCCCCTCTAACTCCTTTGAAATGGCCTTTATAATTACTAAATCCAATGGCCCTTCCTCAGTTCTCATCTTCCTTAACCTCTCTGGTGACTATCCTGTCCCTTCCTGGATGTTCTCTCTTCTCTGGATTTCCATAACAACTTCTATTTGTCTAAATGGTCCTTCTTATTCTCCATTGCTAATTCTCTGCTCCCATGTGTTGAAGTATCCTCTCAACCAAGATGATTTCCCAGGGGTTCTCTCCCCTGAATTCTGGTCTGCAACATCAACTGCCCAGGGGATATTTTAAACCTCCTCATAAGCATCTCAAACTTACATATGAAAGAAAAAAAAAACTTATTCTCTTTCTCTGGAAATCCATCCCTTTTCTAGATTTCTGAAAGTATATCATCATGCTCCCAGTGTCCCAGGTATGTGATCTCAAAATCACTTTCAACTTCCTTCTCTTTCATCCTACATCAAATCTTGCCACGTTTCTCTACACATCTCTTGCAGCTGACTTCTTTTGTCCAGTCACAGCCAGCATTCTAGTTTAGCTCCTCCTCATCTCTCACCTAGATTATTGCAAGAGTTTCCCTGATTGGTCTTAACTATCTCCCCTTTCCATTCTATCCCCACAATCCTGAAAAGACCTAACCCAAAAGCACAGGATTGTTCATGGCAAATCCCTTTTCCAGAATCTCCAATGACTTCCTGTTATCTCTAAGATCAAATACAAGCTCCTCTTTGGGGCATTCAAACCTTCATAATGTAAGTCAACCTTACCCTTATTCTAGATTTCTCTCCTTTAGATACTTTTTGGTCCAGCCTAATTGGCCTTCTTGCTGTTTTGACACGTTAACTATCGGAAATGTCACTTCCCCTTTCCAGGGCAGTTTATGCCTCCCCACCCCCTAGACCTAGTGTATTCCCACTCTTTAAATTCCAACTTCTAGAATTCCTACTTTCTTTCAAAACTCTGCTCAAATGGCATCCCTTACACAAGGCCTTTCCTGACCATCCCCCTTCAACTTTAGGTGCCTCTCATTTGAAACTAATTTATATTTAGTAGGCACATATTTTTCATATATATGTATGCGTTATTTCCCCTGATTGAGTACAAGCTCCCTGAGGGTAGAAACAGTTTCTGGGTTGCACATAATAATTATTTAATAAATGTTTGTTAACTGAATAACCAAACAATATTTTTTAAATAAACAAGAAACTTACCATCAACAAGAGAAGGTATAGATCTTTCATTGTCAGAGTTTGAGAAAAGAATCAACTCCTTGTTGATAAAATCATTATAAGTCAAATGCTTTGTGGCTGTACCATATAAAAATTGCTAAGAGAAAAGGTATATAATAATGTCGTCATTATTATTGCATTAACTTTGATTCTTATTCCTCCCTCCACCAGACCATCACTTCACAACTAACCTCTGGCAGACCATGTAACCTGCGCTGTCTTCTATCTTCCATGAAATTTGTTAACCACTCTTTACGGTCATCAATCTTCTTCTTACTGAATGCCTGAATATGAATCATTCAAGATGTTATTTAAGTAAAATTGAGATTTCACTTGCCAAAACCAAATTTCAGTAATGATAAAAACCCTAACTAAAATTTCTTACAAGGAATTTTTTTTCTCTTTGAGGGGAATTATATTTCTACTATAATGCATCTTTATGCTGCTAAGTTAGTTTTAATATCCAAGAGGGCTTTTATGATAAAATATCAAACAATTTATGATGTCTCTACAATACACAGCCTGAAAAAGTTACTAGGCCTTGAGTTGGAATTTGTTTTTAGGCAATATGTCAAGCAATAGGAAACTAGAAGGGGAAAAGAAAGAAGGGGCAAGAGCTAATTGTCATACTAGAGTAATAGCTGCATCATCTTCAGGACCAGCATATCTAAACAAAATCCGATGCCTTTCCATGTCAGCAAAATATTCCTTTGCTTCTTTAGCTGTGCTGGTACCCAACCCTACATAATGAGAGAAAAAAAAATTCATAATATATAATATGTTCTGAAGCATAAAGAAAATGTTCTTCAAAATAGTTTTCTATTAAAGAAATATTAACTGTTTAGAACACCCACGTGAAAAACAGCAGCAGTCTCCTGTAACTTAAGACTCAAAACACAAACCTTTGTAATATTTTATCTTCCAGGCCTTCTGGTTTTCTATGTGTTTCTTCCACTCATCAAACTCAGGTATACTATAGAAGGAAAGCTCCTGCTTATTTTTGCTTGCCTTAAAAATAACAATAAATACATTCAGTTTGTCTATAATGCTTCAAATTTGCACTATTTAAAAAAAAATTTTAATGTAAACTGTACCTTTACAATGGGAGTAATGAACTCTTCAAGAAAACCATGTTTCAAAAGTGAAGGCCAATTATGATGAATGAAGTTAATTAGTAAGCCCTTTATGTGAGAGCCATCTTGATCCTAAATATTATAAAAGTTAGAAAAAATAAAAATTTCAGAAAAGACAATTTTTTAAAGAAGTAAATAGGAAGTTTTATCAGGTGGTGCAAGCTAAGCCTGGAATCAGGAAGGTCTGACTGACTTCAAATCCCATTTCAAAAACCTATCATCTATAAGACCGTGAGGAAGTTGAGTAATCTGTTTGCCTCAGTTTCTTCAACTATAGAATGGTGATAATAGCACTTACCTTGCAGAACTGTTGTAAGAATCAAATAAGACAAAGACAGTATCTAGTACATAAGTATTATATAAATGCTAGTTATCATTATTACTTTAAGTAACAATATATTAAATAAGAGAATGTTAGGAGATATGATAAGAAAGATATTTTTATGTTATGCAAATAAAAAGCTTTAATAAAAAAAGAAAGATTTTTTGAACTTTGGCATATAATAATTCTTCCATGATATGAACAAGGAAACAGCTATAAAACAAAGCTCCAAAAAAAGAACTGAAAGAACTAAGTTGCTGATTAGACCTGTACTTTCATTAGCATAGTAAGCACTCAATGAAATCATGGATCCTAATGACAAAAATAAATATTGGCATAACCTCATATTTGGAGTTTCATTTGAGTTTACAAATGAAAACCAACCCATAAGGATTCAAAATATGATGACATATTAGTCATGACTCTTTATTAGGAAAAAAAACCTCTGGAAGACAAGAATTTTCTAGTTCATGATCTTCCTTCCCAATGAGGATGCTACTTTAACCTGCAAGTCAGAGAATCCCCACTAACATGACTAGAAACAATCCTAAAGAGAAATCAGTGTGGTCCATTAAGGACCCACCACAAATTTTCAATTTCTCTCCCATTCTTCTTATATTGAAACCATTGAAAACTGTCCAGTATTAGTTTGTTCTTTTATTAACTTAAGCTCTGTATATGTGAAAATATACAAATATTCAATGAAACATAAATTACAATTCATATTTATATAGTATCAAGGTTTACAAAGCACTTTTCTCTTAACAACTCTTAGAGATGGGTTAATAGATGCAAATATCATTCCCATTTTCGAGAAGGAAGCTGAGATTTAGAGATACCATAACTTGACCCAGTCACACAAGCTTATAAGAGTTCAGAGCTGAGGCTGGAATGTAGGGCTCCTGACTTCAATTCCGGTGTTCTTTTCAAGGCAATATATTCCCTTATACTTGTTCTAAGGAGTTGACAGAAGGAAAAGATTGGGGGAGGGGAGGGCAAAAAGAAAGAAAAGAAGAGTTGGCCTATTAGCCAACAAACATTTATTATGCACCTATGATTTACCAAGTCCTGCAGATTCAAAGAAAGACAAAAATGGAACATCTGCTCTAAAGAAGGCCAAAATCTAATGGAGGTAAGACACAAGACACTGTGTCCACATAAAGTGTCTCCTAGGAGCACAAGGTCAGAAGGAAGCTACTAGGAGGAAGACCATAAAAAGTACAATTTGAGTTGAGCCAAGAAATGATGACACATCCTAAAGCATGAGGTGACTGGGATGGGGTCGTGAAGAGCCTTCAACAACACAAAGAGGAGGCACTAGTGGACACCTAGACTCCTGGAACATGGAGAGGTCTGAGACAGGGGGATTCCTAAAAAACTGGTGCTATAGTCTGGGCATGAGACCAAAGATCTGTCCTGAGGAAGCAGATGTCTGAGTGCAAAGAAGAGGAAATTGCCAGGACAGGAGGAATGAAAGGGCAAGAGGAGCTGACCAGGTCACTGACGCTGCCAGGGGAGAGCAAGGGAATTGGAAGGAGGCTCCCTCATACTAATAGGAAGCTTGCAGGAAAAGGGAGGGTCTTGGTAGAAAGAGAATGAATCCTATTTTGGACATGTTGAGTTTGAAATACCTGTAAGATATCCAATTTGAAATATCCAAAAGATAATTGGTGATGTGAGGCTGTAAATCAGAGAGAAATGAGGGGGAGGAGAGAAGGGAGAGATGTGTACACATGAGAATCAGGTTCTTAGAAATAATCCTTGAACTCATGGAAGCTAATGAGATTATCAAGATAGAGAGCCTGGAGGGAGGAGAGAAGAATCAGGGCAGTAGCAATGATGCTGACTTCCTGGCAGTTCCTTAACCAGAGAGCCCCTCTCCAACCCTAGTCATTTTCTCTGGCTGAGCCCCAGGCCTGGAACACTGCCCCTCTTGCTATTCCTGGTTTCCTTTAAGTCCCAGCTCAAAATTTCGTCTCTACAGGAAGTTTTTCCTGATCTCCCTTAATGCGAGTATTTCCCTCTGTTAATTATTTTAGAATTCATTAGTCCATAGTTGTTTGTATGTTGTTTCCCTCATTAGGCTGAGTTCTTTGAGAACTTACTTTTATCTTCCAGCACGCACTACAGTGCCTACCACAGAGCAAGTGTTTAGTAAATGTCTGGGACTGACAAAGCCTTGAGGTGCAAAGCTACCCCTCCTTCCCTCCCCCCTTCCCCACCCCCATTAGGGGGCATGAGTTGCATGAAGATCCAGTAAAGGGACAAAGAAGTGGTCAGCAGTAAGACAAGGACTAGGAAAAAAAGGCAGAGCCCATCCAGGAGATGGTGACTGCTGATTTCAAAGCCTGTACTGAGGTCAAGAAGGATGAAGATTAGATTTGAAATCACTGGTAATAGTGGAGAAAGTTTTTTGAGATGAATGCTAGCATCACAAAATAGATTGTGGGGGAAGAGGGGGAGTATTAGAACTGAGTGAGAAGAGAGGAAGGAAAGGCACCTAGTGTAGACAATTGTCTTCCTCAAGGAATTCAGCTGAAAGAGGAAGAAAGGAGCCGATAATTAGGGATGATAGATCAGATCAAGTGAGGATGTTTTAACAACAGAGATGTAAGAGTGTTTGTAATCAGCAAACCTGAAAGGACTGAAGGTGAAAGGCAAAATGGAAATGAGAGTGGGAGCAACCTTCAGAAGATGAAAGGGAAAGGATCAAAGGGGCAGGCAGAGGAGCTGGACCTGGCAAGGATAAGGTCCCCCTCTGCATTCAGTACACCTGCTGCTCTGTCCAGTTTCACTTCCATGGAACAAGATGTCCCTTCCCATCGCTTCTACTCTCCCTTTGTTGCCAACTAACTCAAGCCCAACTGGACACCACTCCCTCAGCCTCTTCTCCCCTGTGTTTGGAGGGCTGGAGGATAGAGGACCAAAGTCTTCCCAAAGCCTTCTTTTAGAGAGGGCAGAACCTGGACTGAGCTTGATCTATCTTGCATCTGCTGCCCTGCCTCGTTTCACCTCAAAGCAATAAAATGCCTCTACAAGTGTCCACTGGTGTCTCATTGTCCCTTTCTACCCCAAACTGTATTGCCTCTGAATTCCTGATTTTATTGGTTTGCTTTTCTCACTTCATGTACTGTATAGATGGCGTTCTTCACCCATGACTTTAAAAAAAAAAAAAAAAATCAGCTGATACTAATTATGCACCTCATTTAAGATGCATATATGTATACACATACACATATATATCTTTAAAAATGTATAATATTAACTAATAACAAAGCTTGTGTCATTGAATAAATCAAATAGTGAAACAATATATTCTGAAGAAAAATTAAATATGCTAATAGCCAAGAGCAAGCTCACAAAGTAAAGACTTACATAACTTGACCAAAGAACATTATAATTAAGTGATAATTTTCAAAATGTACCTGATCGGTCATGATCATAATTTTTCCATAACGCAAAGTTTTCAGAGATTCTGCATCTTCATAACTTTTCTTATACTGAAGACCAACTATTTTAATAATGTTGTTGATTTCCGCATTTTCCATAATCTGTGTAAAAAATGTTGGTGTTCAGTAAAGTGAATAACAAATAAAGCACAATTTATATCATAGAAATATGACAGTAATTTAATACCTTTACCTGTTTATGTGAAGCTTCTCGAACATTAAGAATTTTACCCCTAAGTGGAAAAACTCCATATCTGTCTCGTCCAATCACACCTAACCCAGAAACTGCTAATGATTTTGCAGAGTCTCCTTCTGTTAATATGAGTGTACACTCTAGGGAATGTTTGCCACCTTACAAAAGAGGAAAAGAGAAAAAGTCAAAGGGAAGATCCATTTAAGAAAAAATAAAATATCTTGTGCTTTGAGAATATAAAAACACTGGAGAAACATCTTTACTCAGTAAGTAACTATTAATAATAAAAAATTATGATAATGATTAATTTCAAACCTATATAATTTTTCTTCATTGTTTATTTTTTTAAACCTATGGTTTCTTTCTCAAATCATACCTTTACTGCTCAAGTTAGACTTCTAAAAAACTGAACTGGTATTTTGGAGATCAGATATAGAAAAAGGAGAATAACAATATTCTTTATATTACACATAAGAATTAAGCATATATTTTAATTTTAAAATGCATAGAAAATGATGAATAAATTATTACAATGACCATATGTGATTAAATTTTAATTGATTCAAAGTATTTAACATTAATAGCTATGAAGATAATCATCAAATTTTAGCACTGGTAGGAACCTTATACACAATTTTATACAACCTCCTTATTTAATTAGATAAGTACACTAAGGTCTAGAATGATCCTATAGCACTCTAAGTTCCTTAATTGCTTTCTAAGGTCAGAAAAATTAAATTGTATTATAATTTTTGTGTCTTCAAATGAAGTTCAGTAAAAAAAAAAAAAATTGAGTAATCCAGATAGTAGCTCTTGTTCAAGAAACTGAATAAAATTCAATTTATTCAAAACATCTCATTTCCTAAAGAATTTGAACAAGAAAATCTTGAACTTGGATAATTTAAGTAAAAATATACAAGTAAACTGGTCTTTCGTACCTGCATCATTCGCATCATCCAGTTTGGGAATGCCTTTGATTTTACTGTATTTTACTGAGGAACACTTCTTGTTCAGTTGAGTCTGAGCTTTAAATTTGACCCAGTTCAGAATACTTTCTATAATACCACAGTTGGAAGCCTAAAAAGAAAAGGATTTATTTCCCTACTGGATCACTTGAAAATATTTAGCTAATTTATGAACATGTTATTTGGGATTCTAAAGTACTCATTTATATCTAACTTCTGCCCTTTCAATTCAGCAAATGTTTACCAATTACCAGCAAATGTGTGTATGGTCCTGTGAGGTAAGAGATATAGAGAAAGAATCAATCAAAACAAGAGGATTTCTATGTGGTGCTGAAAAATTTGCAGAACACTTTCTATAAGTTATCTCATTGGATCGTTATAGCAACCCTAGTAGGTAGGCACTGCTATTATTCCCATTTTTCAGACAAGGAAACTGAGACTGAGAGAGATAAAGTACCTTACTAGCCGGTGCCTGATTGGATTTGATATTCTCTTCTAAGTCTTGTGCTAAACTCTGAGTACATAAGCACAAAGAATGAAATAATCCCTACCTGAAAAAGCTGACAATATACAAAGGGAATCAGTAAGACTAGACAAATTCTCAGTTGCTGGAGATGTGGCAGAGGAGTGAGTAACATTGGGTGGGAATTTAGTTCTCTTAACTGCCAAATTTTTAACATTACAACATGAATTGTCTTGTTAGCAAGACAAAGGCAGAAGACAAGAAGATAGTCAGTCACCAGGAAGTGATGGTGTTGTTTGAGAAAGAAAAACAATTTAAAAACATTTTTTAAATTATTTTTAAATTGGAAGAGAGCCACAGATGACTTCAAAGTTATGAGCCTAGTAGTGCCCACAACAGAAAGACAGAAGTTTGCAGAAAGGGTGAATTTGAATGGGGAAAATGAGTTCTTCTAGGAAGACATTTTTAAGATGGCAATGAGACATCCAAGGAGATATGCGCACATGCGTGTGTGTGTGTGTGTGTGTGTGTGTGTGTGTGTGTAGAAAATGAGATTTAGGAGTCATTTGCATAGATGACCACTGAACATATGGATGTAAGGATATCAAAGAAAAGAGTACAAAAAGAGAAGACAGTCCAAGACAGAGCCTTAAGTGACAACCCAGACTCAGGGAAGAGGAGAGAGATGATCAAGTAGTAAGTCAGATAATCAATTACCATGTTTCCCTATTCAAAAAAAAGTAAATAAAGTATTTTTCTACTCACTGCTTTGAAAAATTTCTCAGATAGCTGACACTTAGACCCAAAGCTTTTAGGTTGCAGAGTCATGTTTTCCTTTGTCTGAGAATCAAAAGTTGGATTTTCAATAAGACAGTTGACAAAAACCCATATGTGGTTTTTTACCTGTTAGAGGAAAAAAATACTGTGTTGAAAACTCTTCATAATTTTTCAGGGACTTAGGGAATGCATCAGACACTACTTACTTGAAATGGTTTCACTGATACTCCAGCTTTGTTCTTTTTCTTAACTACTTCAATCAGTTTGCCAACGATTTGATCCACCACATAATCTACATGCCTTCCACCCTTAAAAAGAAAGAAAGGATTTTCAAGCTTTCCAGTATCAAAGCTGATAACATATTCAAGATTTCCAGAGTAGAAATTCTTAAAAGTTAGGGAAAACTCCCAAAAGAAACAAAGTCAAACAAGCAACTCAACTGCACACTCTCTTGACCCAATGCTCCAAAGGATCAAAGCCAACCTTTTACTCTTTCCTGTCTAAGCTCTTTAGACAAAGCAAGGAAAAGTGAGCCAGAATCATTCTTGCTTAACAGTACAAAAACACTTGGGAAATTATGGTCAAAGTCTAAATGTAATTTGACTCTCATTTTTCCTAAAGAAAAACTTCACATTTAGTATTTAGAATTTTAACCAGTGTCTACTCTTTGTACTTTTTTTCTTTTTTACGTCTAGACCTATTATTTAATCAGGTAGGGAATGACCAACTAAGGAAATTCCCAACATCTATTCAGCCCAGCAACTTGCTCACTACTTATTGCCAGAGCCCAGATCATACAGTAGTTAACACTTGAATCTAGGTTTTCCTGATTCTGAGGAAACTTTTGTTCTGCCAAAGGCCATTTGGATAGTTATAACATCATCTGTGGCCCATACAAAGTTATCAATTTAGAGAACTCAAGCAGTGGGAGAGTGTTGTGCCTAGCTTTTAGCTTATCATTGCCTGTCATTGCCTTAGCAAATGGTTTTGTAGGACTAATTTTGTAGGCCCGAAGGACCAAGGTGCCTCCTCTCACTTTGCACACAGCAGGCACATTCTAATGACAAAAATATCAATGGACATTTCAATACCACTTTAATATTTGCAAACATTTTTTTATCTTTATATCTGTGATGTCTCCATTTATTACCAACCTCAATGTACCAGCTTCTATGAGTGGGGTAGGCAAGCTGGCCTAGCCCAGTGAGGAAATCACTTTGCTGGAGGGCCAAAAGGCAATACATTTTGGTCTGCTCAGACTACTGCCACCAATTTCTCTCCGTCTCTTACTCTGGACTTGAGACAGCCCAGAGCCCTGCAACCAAAAACCCTGGAGAAAGTAGTTAAGTGGGACTCCTCCCACTCCCACTAGCCATTTGTCTGTCTGGCCCTAGAGCCATGATGTAGGGGAAGCAACTCCGGAGTTCCACCAGGACCCAGTGCTCTCCTCTCCTGCCTTCTAGACACTATATGCCTATAGTAGCCTTCCTTGCCTTGCTGTGGTTAGCACACTAATGATTCACACTGAGCTCACAAGCTACTAAAATCCCCATCCTCTGCTTTTGTTTTTGTTTTTTTTTCCCCAGATTAACTGATATTTCTTTATGCTTCTCCCAATACCATACCCAATCTCCAGGAGGCCGCCCAGGCTGAGGCCACCATGGCCCTTCAGCTTTGTCCCCCATGGTTGGGCTGGAGATGAGCAGCTATTTGACCCTTTTTAACATAAGATAAGCTCATCTCCAGTTAGAGAGTACAGGAAAAGTTAAGTAATATTGTGCAGAGAACATGAAGCTCCTCAAAAGTGGTACAAAACCATACAGTGTTTCATTTAGAAGTCAACAATGATATATGTAACAAAAACAAAGCAATAACTTCAAATTTGTTCATCTTACTTGCTCTTTTCAGCTTCATACACTAACAAATCTTTATCAGACATGATATTTAGCAGAGTAATTGGAAAGTCTATATTTCATTGTTTAATTTTTCCTTGCTAATCTAATGGCTTCATATAAATAACAATACAATCAAATACCAAAAAGCAATGAGAAAGACAACAGAGGGATTAGAAAACCCATAAAATGGATAATCACTCCTGAATAATTCTAACCTGACTAGACTCATTCAAAAGGCAGAAGGAAATTTTTCAATTATTCTAAATTTCATAAATTAATGGCACATGCTAATTTTAAAAATGCAACACTTTAAACTATTAAAACCTCAATCCTCATCTTCTTGACTCAATAGACTAATTCACAGAAAATCAGTTTTGATTTTAACAAGTCAATCATGACTTAAAAAGTTATTTTTACTAGTTTGTTATACAAGACAGTAAGATGTTTTAAAAAATTTTTAAATGACAATGTTTGGTTTTTTACAGTTATGTCTGACTCTGATGTCATTTGAGGTTTTCTTGACAAAGATACTAGAGCAGTTTGCTATTTCCTTTTCCAATTTATTTTATAGATGAGAAACATATAAGTGACTTGCTGACAGCCACATACCTTGAAAGCATCTGAGAGATTTGAACTCATGAAAATGAGTTCTTCCTGACTCTACAATGCTCCATCTATTGTGTTACCCAGCCGCTCATAAATGATAGATTCAAGTATTATTCCCATCCTGATTGGGTAGTTCAGTAATTGCATATTTACTCACCTTTGTTGTAGCAATACTATTTACAAAGCTAATTTGCTGGAATCCTTTTTCACTCAATGTAAGGCAAACATCCCATCGCTCATTTGCAAGTTCATGAATAACTTTCAGGGCAACCCCAGTTTCATCCAATTTGTCCTTTACGTAAAGGTCTACGTAACTGCGGAATCCATTTACCTATAGGGCCCAAAAACAATTGTTTAATCCTACATAGTCACACCAGATCATCAGATACACAAGACAGTAGGTCATATCTTTCTTTCTTTTTTTTTTTTTTAGGTGTCATATCTTTCTACATTGCCTCCCTCTATTATCAGTAGAGCTCCATCCCAAAAGATTCCTCCCTCCCTTTTTTTGTCATAATTCTAGACCTGTGTGAAGCTGTCCTGTCTTTTCCCCACAGTCACTGATTTCTACTAGCAAGTGAAACAGAAGAGCAAATAAATCAAAAACTAGATAAATAAGTTGATTTCAGAAGTATTTACATAATTAAGACTGATTAGATAAATTGTGAGACTTACGGGCAACTTCTTCCCATTAAACATGACTTTGACCCCTTTGCATGAACCAGCTAAGTCATAGGCTCTTCTAGTCATGAGGGCTACAATATCCTTGTCAAGCTTTTCCATCTTAAATTTTGCCAGATCCGGTTGGAATGTTATACATGTATAGTCATCTCCATCAAAGTATTTAACTTTGGGTTCAGAAGTCTTCATCATATTATTCACCCAGGTCTTTAAAAAATTCAAACATTATTAAAGCCTTTTCTATGTTTTAAACACAAATAACAAAAATATACCTTGTCAAATTTTATGGAAGAAAAGCCATAAGCCTTGAACTTGTATAACTATCTCCATTTTTTTTCATATTAAAGCAAATAAATTAGTTTCATACATCTAACATTTTTAACTTTAAATACTACTATTTTCACTTGATTATTAAAAAACAGGAGAGCAATTTATGTAGCTTAAAAAACTGAATTGTCACTGAAAGTGCAATATTTTTATAGAGAAAAATTTCCAAATAGGCAGTTATCCTTTTGAAACCCCCCCCCAAAAAAAAAACCCTATGATATAAAACACTACATGATATAAAAGCATTATATCCCAAGGGTCCCAGAGAAATGAAACAAAACGTTAAATAAAAGAGGTGTAAAGAAGAATTTGGGTATCATTAGATTTCTTCCAGGTATTTTAAAACTATCTCAAGCTGTTAACCATGCTTTAAAAACAAAAGTTACTCAAAATAGCATATGATTAAGAGAAGGTTATGAAGCAGTAATATCACTTTCAACTTGTATGAGGTTTATTTTATCTAAGTGTAGGACTGGCTTAAATTTCTTAAAAAAAAAAAAAGATAAGTGAATCATTTTTTAAGTACACATACCTGTTTAAAACTATGTTTATATTCTTTACAAGCAGTTTCAACTGTAAATTTTGTACTGAAAATATTACAAAGTTTTGCACCATAACCATTTCGACCACCTGTAAGAACAATTAAATGAGAAAGTTCTAATCGATTTTAAAAGAAACTTCAAAATGGCAATCATAAGTTCTAAACAAGTTTATTTCATGCTTTATTTTGCAAATCAAGACTTGAATATTTCAAAGAAAAGTAGCATGGTGAACAATGATTTGATACTGGAATCAGTAAAACATAGGTAAACATCTTTTCTTAGACACATATTAGCTCTGGGAAAATGGGCCATTTTCTTACCTTACTTCTTGGTGCCCCAAAACTACTCTCTAAAATAAAATTTGACAAAGAAGGTGGCCTCCTTTGCCCCACAGGATCAAACTTCACAGCTAGCAAGGGCTTCAGTCATCTAGTCCCAGGAGCCCCCTTTCCACTTTACAGAGAAGGAAGTCCATCTTGAAGACCAAAGGGGAGAAAGTCCTTCACCCAAAGGCACATAGTAGGCGCTCCTCTAGTCCTCTGAGTCTAAGTTGAGGGAGCTTCCTACTATCCTTCCACCATACAGGAGTAAAAGAAACAGAACTTGATGCTTTTTGAGAAACTGGGAGGATCAGGAAAGGCTTTGAGGAGGAAATGCCAGAGAGAAGAAGGGATGTGGGATAGTTTATTCATCTCAGGGATACAGTCACTGAAATTGGCCCATATGGGAACAGCCAGTTCAGTCTGGCTGATAGGCATCATATATGAATAGGTAGAATAGGCTGAAGCCAAGAACATATTGCTCTTCCTCTCAAAAAAAAACTTTAGTGACTCCTTATTTTTCCAAGGATAAGCTACAGTTTTTTCTGCCTCCCCCTGAAGGCAAGTAATTGCCCTCACAAAACTTATATTCTACCATGGGAGATAAACATGCATATCTGTAGGTATATACAAAATATATATGAATTAGATATATGATAATGGGGGTGGAGTAGGGCAGTGACTTGTAGTTGTGGGAGATAAAAAAAGGCCTCATGTAGAAAGAGGCACCTGAGCTGAGTTTTGAAGGAAACTAGGGATACCAAGAGGCAATGGAGAGGAGGGAGAGAGCATTCTAAGCTTAAGGTACAGCTGGATACAGAAGATAGCATATCAGATATTTAGAACAATTAAAAATCCAGTTTGATTGACCCATACTATGCATAAAAGGGAATAATGTGTAATAAGGCTGTAAAGATAAAATGTAAACAAGTGGTGAAGATCCCTCATGGCAAGGAGAATAATTTCCATTTCATGGTCCTAGAGGTGATGGGGGCCACTGCAACTTATTGAGTGATGAGGTCGAGCCACATTTTAGGAAAAGCACTTAGGCAGCTATATATGTGAAGAATCAATTATGAGGCAATTACGATAAGCCAGGCAAGAAGTGAACAGAAATCACAAGTTATCAAAGTATAAAAGTAAAATGGTTATACAGACATTTTCATCTTTATAACTTTTTGAACATATATGCTAAATGTTTTAAATATCAATATATTTGAACATGTGAAATTCATCAAATTTATATTTTCTATCAACACTCATTAACTCCTACATTATAAACATAATTTTCACTACTTCCCCAATTTATTATTCATGAGCTACAAGGAAGTAGCAAAACCAACTTTATCAAGGAAAATTAAGAAAAAACAATATTAAAAGTGTACACATGATCATTACATGACCCACCTTCAACTTTGCCTGAAATGTCTGTATCTTCTAGTTTTTAATTTCTTGAAATAAACATATTAAAAATAGCTGATAAGAAAATGTTTCAAACCTTAAACCATACTGTCAAGCAGAAGTCATTAAAACCATCTGGTACTTTTTTTTAAAATAAAGATCAATGGAACAGAGTAGGCAAGGGAGAATCATAAATAATATCACTCAATAATCTAGTATTGGATAAAATAAGAAACAAAATGACTTAGCAAAGAGCTCCCTATTTCACAAAACCTGCTGAGAAAACTGGAAAACAATCTGACTGAAATTAAGCTGAGACCAGTATGTCCTACTACATCCCACAATACATTTTAAAAGGAAATGTGACTATAAAATGAAAAATCCTACCATTAAAAAAAAAATTAAATCCCTTTCACATCTAGAGTAGGAGATGACTCCTTAGCCAAACAAGAAACAGAAACAATTACAAAAGATTTTTTTTTTAAAAGAGAGAGAACTTTAATTACAAGAAACTGGAAAGCTTCTGAAGACAAAACTGATGCACCTAGAATGAGAAGGAAAGTAGTCAAATGAGGGAGGCAGACAGGGTAGAATCTTTATATTAAATTTCTCCAATAAGAATTTTATATCCAAGACAAACAACTGACAAGACAAAATGCTATTCTCCAAAGATATGGTCAAAGAATATGAATAACTGCAAAGTATCCACAACCAGAAAAGCTCCAAAATCCCTAATAAAAAGGAGAAAGGTAAATCAAAGCAACTCTTAAGATTTCATTTCTCATTCAACCAACTGGCCAAGATGACCTAAGAAAGCAATAGTCAATGTTGAAAGAGAAGAAAGGCACATTAAGCATTGTTGGTGGAAATGTGAATCGTAGAACCACGTTGGAATTATATAAACAGACTAAAATATCTATATCCTTTGACCAAGAGATTCCATTACTCAGTTTATATTCCAAGAAAGCCATTTTAAGATGAAATATGCATATGTAACAAAATATGAACAGTAGCACTTTTTGTGATGACAAAGAATTAAAAACAAAATAAATGTTCTGTCATTTGGGGAATGGCTAGATGAAATATGATACATGAGTGCAACTGAATATTATTGTGCTGTAAAATGATTATATGATGAATGCAGAGAAGCATGTAAAGATCTACATAAACATATACAAAATGAAGTAAAAAAAATTCTACTACTTATACAGGACAGCTCTCTGGGAAGGAAAGAGAAGAGAACACTAAGGGAAATTACAGTGATTTTTTTAAAAAAATCTTTTAAATGTGATTTATTTCAGTAGTATAAACTGTTGTAGACTGGAGTTAAACCAAAAGGTTAACACTAAAATCATGAAATAAGAATTGCAAACAATCGTTTTGTTTTTTTAAGACAGGATATTGCCAACGACATAGTGTAATGACACATTTTAAGAATTATGGTTTTAAATCATTATTTTTAATATACTATGGTAACATTCATATAAGATTGTGTTTTATGGATTACAATAAATTTTAATCAAAATGATTAGGAATAATTAATTACCTGTAACCTTTTTCTCATCATCATCATAGTTACTAGATGTTAAAAGTTGTCCAAAGATTAAAGCAGGCACATAGACTTTTTCTACTTTGTGTTCCACTACAGGAATGCCTTTTCCATTATTCCAGATGCTGATAATGTTAGATTCACTGTAAATAAGTAAGGAATATTATTTTTAAAATGTTCCTGAATATTTGTATTAAAGTAACAATTTCTGCAAAGATAAAGGAATAAAAAAAATTGCTGTGATAATACCCCCTAAAAAAAAAAAAAACTACTTTTCCAAATTAGTGATCATTTTATAAAAATATAGCACTGAAAAACTGAGGAGACTTCAGAAAGAGCATCGAATTCAAATATCCTTATTTCGCAAAATATGGATACAAGCCCAGAGAAGTAAAAATAATTTAGCCAGATCAACACATTACAAGTGGCAGAACTCTTTTAAAAATGTTCCTAACATTTATTCAGAGCACTGTTTTTCAGCTTCATATAATGAATTTAGAAAAAGGTCTAAAAGGATTTTCAGGTAGAAAACGTAGAGGGGGTAGAGAGAAATCTTGTAGAAAAATACAAAACAGAACAAAGAACTAATTTCATTTTGTTTTATGGGTGGGAAATGAATAAAGGAGACTATCATGTAATAACAGGCATTCCAAGAATCCCCAGTCCTAAATCTAAAGAAATACATGTTTAGCACAAGTTCTGCAGACAGCTATTGGCTACTGTCAACTTCATTTCCTGATCAGATTCTCAGGGAAGAATTTATAAAGGGAAGAAGGGAAAGAATGAGGGTGAAGACAGAGAGAATGGAAAAGAGAAGAGAAGGTGAGAGAGGAAAGCAGAAGAGAGTTAAAAATCTATTTATCTATTTTATAGATAAAAATCTATATCTTTATAGATATAGAGAATATCTATAGATATTCTCTATCTATAAGAGAAAAGCTGTGACCTCGTGAGTCACAGCTATATATTAAAGAACCTGGTTAAAGAACTTCTTCAGTTATTTAAATGAGGCAAAAATTATTCAAATTTCTTTTTCAAGATTTAGAATCACAAAGTTTCATTACTAATTGACAAAAGATTGCGTGCCATATTAGCTACTACTCATTTTAGAGGTATTGCCTTAAAATTACTGCCACTTTAAGATCTGTCAAAAAGGAAATCATAAAATCTCTGGGGAGTTAGAAAAAAACCCAAGGCTGCCATCTAGTCTAAATTAAATCTAAATAATTTGCTTTATATTATTCCAAGTAAGTGATGAAGTCTTCAAGTGATAGGCAAAAACCTACATCATAAGGCAGCCCAGCCTATTTCCCCATTGGCATGCTCTAGATGATTTGAGATTTCCTTACACTGGTTCAAAATCTGCTGGTCTGAACCATCCACCCCTTGCTTTTAAGTCTGCCCTCTAGGATCAAAAAAGAACTGTTCTTCAAATACTTGCAGAGAATGAATACCTCTCTTCTCTTTCCCAGGAGAAACATTCTTAATTCCTTCCATCAATTCTCATTTAGCATGACCTCAAGAATATTCATTATCCAGTTTGCCCTCCTATGGACATTCTCACATTATCAATACCCTTTCTAAAGGGTGACATGACAACCACATGACAACCACAACTAAACACAATCCTTCCAAATATCATCTGGTCTAGACAGAGAAAATAACTAATTCTTCCATTGCTCCTGGACAATATGCCTGTCTTAACAAAAATAATATTAGCTTTCTGAGATGCCAAAAAGGATCGAGACATACTGAGTTTACAATCCATTAAAATCTTCAAATATTTTTCACATAAACAACTATCTAGTCATACTTCCCCACCCTATACTCCTGAAGTATTTTTTCCCATTCAAATATAAAACTTTGCATTATCCATTAAATTATATCTTATTAGATTTAACCCACTATTCTGATCTGTCAAAATCTTTTTAAATCTAGACTGTCATTTAATGTGTACCTATACCTCTTAGGCTTGTACCATCAGCAGTAACATTAGCATGAATTTTTATTAAAGAAAGTCATTTATGGACCAGCAGGATGATTTCAGAGAGGTCTAGAGAGACTTGCATGAACTGATGCTGAGTGAAATGAGCAGAACCAGGAGATCATTATACACGACAACAATACTATATGATGATCTATTCTGATGGACATGGCTCTCTTCAACAATGAAATGTTTCAAACCACTTCCAATTGTTCAGTGAAGAAAGCCATATACACCCAGAGAAAGGGATGCGAAATGTGGACCACAACATAACATTTTCATGCTCTCTATTGATATTTGCTTGCATTGTATTTCCTTTCTCTGATTTTTCTTTCTTGTAGATAAGATTTTTCTTGCACAAAAATGATGCGTGGAAATATGTATACATATATTCAATTTGTCAAGTATTTTAACATAATTAACATGTAGTGGATATCCTGCCATCTAGGGGAGGGGTGGGGAGTAGGGGGGAAAAATTTGTAACAGAAAGCTTTGTAAGGGTTAATGTTGAAGAATTACCCATACATATTTTGCAAATAAAAAGTTTTAATAATAAAAAAAGAAAAAAAAAAGAAAGTCATTTATGAAGATGTGAATTATCTGAGGTCCAAGTACAGATATATAGAACATTCCCTAACTACCTTTATCCAAACTAATTTTGAAACATTAACAAATATTCTTTGGGTCTGATAAATAAGTGAAATGTTAATCTTTACATTAAAAAAACTGTCACTACATATAACTACCACCTGTTTTTGTTTCAGTCTCACATAGTGAAATAAAAATACATTTATTAAATTAACTTTCTTAAATATGACCACATGAAACTAAATACCAGCAATAAACCTAAGGTATCATTAAGGTATCACTTTATCCAACATCTGCTTTTTAGCAGTCTTGTCACAGAAACTTTTCCTACAAGTCAATTCAACTTAATTTATTTACTGACCTGTTTAAAGTTAGTTTAAAGTTTAAAGTTAGATAGCTTCCTATGTTTGGAATATTAACTATAGATTCAATATTACTTGTTAGGAAGTTGGTGTTGCTCTCATGTAACTTTTGTTTTGATCAGACATGTGATTCTACCATTTAGGAAGTGTCTCGTGAGACAGTTCCTCGGTAGATCCAGTCGACACTTGCTCTATAATTTAGTCTTAGATAACTTCCTGGGACACCAAGAGGTGACTTTTTGGTGGCTCGCTCAGTCATAAAAATAAGTATATATACTTGGACCCATGTCTTCCTAACCCTGAAAATCAACTCTCTCTCTCTCTTTTTTTTTTTACCAGGACCTCTTAGACATTTTCCCCTTGTGACCCTTTTTTTACCCAAGAAATTTTATGTGACTCCAGGTATATAAGTATGTAAAATAGCATACAAATCTAAAACTTAGTGATAATGTCATAATTTTGTGACTCTCCATTCAGTTATGCAACTTCATATGGGGTCATGGCCCATAGTTTAAGAAGCTTTGCTTTATACTATTCCACACTGTCTCTCATCTTTCTTTTTGCTGAGGCAATTGAGGTTAAGTGACTTGCCCAGGGTCACACAGCTAGGGCATGTTAAGTGTTTGAGGCCAGATTTGAACTCAGGTCTTCCTGACTTCAGGGCTGGTGCTCTATCCACTGTGCCACCTAGCTGCCCCACATTGTCTCTCACCTAACTCTTTACACAAATTCCTTACCAAAGTATTATCATATATTTGGTATCCTATTAAAGAATTCAGTTATTATAATAAGTAAAATAAAAACAAAAAAGCTTTAGAATTAATTGAATTTACCAAATGCAAAATAAGTAAATAAAAGCAAATACTTATTCCTAGTCATTTCACACTCATGAAATTAAATATCAGCATCTCTACCCAAAACTAGCTTCCTTTTACTATTTCTCAATCTCTTGACACAAGGGCAAAAGTATACTCTCAATCACCTAGACTTGAATTTTAGGCACATTTTTGTAACACACATCACCGTTCACCACCCCCTGCCCCAGTAGTGTTCTTTTAGTTCTCCCACTTCTATGAACCAGCTCCTTCTTTGGTCCCATCTCAAATTCAGTGTACTAGTCTAGATAACAAGTAAAGTTTCAAAGACTGGCTGGTAATTATCTAGGGTGATATTGTTTAGATATATCAACAAAGACTTGCTATCTTTTGCCTGAAGAGTTTTGAAACTTTGTTGGATTTGAAGATGATGTTGAACTCTCTAGCTCTCTACTTCCTGACACCCACTTAAATGTTCCTAAGATCATTTGAAAAGCAACACATAACTAGGCTGTAAAAGATATTGAATCCTAGTTATCTTAAAGATGCCTACAACCCTAGATAATAACTATCTACAGATTGTTTTAATGTAATGAACTTTGATAACTGCTCTAGTGAATTTAATTTCCTTTCATACAAAGTTTATCCAAATTTTACAGTTTTCTATAATAGCAAGAGATATGACACAAACACATGGTTATCCTTTGTCTAATCTGTTCTTGTTCTTTGATTAACTTTGGCTATTCCACAGTTCAGGAGGCTATTAAGAGAGAGAATACGGTCTAGACAGTGCTCTTTGTACTCCATATGCTCAATCTATATCCTCCTAAACTAGTTTTAATATCTTCTTTATAAAAGGCATATAAAATTTTGCTTTGTAAGAATTTTAAGCAAAAAAGTCAATGTAGGGAACTGTAATAAAACAAGATCCAAATAAATGCCCAGTCACTTAAGCAACTACTTCCCAATGAAATTTGTTATTTAAAAAAAAAAAAGATTTCATAAGAAATCAAGTCTTAACAATTTTCAGAGGATGAAATTAAAACTATTTGTAGTCATATGAAAAGGTGCTCCAAATCACTATTGATCAGAGAAATGCAAATTAAGACAACCCTGAGGTACCACTACACACCTGTCAGATTGGCTAAAATGACAGGAAAAGATAATGATGAATGTTGGAGGGGATGTGGGAGGACTGGGACACTGATGCATTGTTGGTGGAGCTGTGAACGGACACAGCCATAATGGAGAGCAATTTGGAGCTATGCTCAAAAAGTTGTCAAACTGTGCATACCCTTTGACCCAGCAGCATTTCTATTGGGCCTATATCCCAAAGAAATCATAAAGGAAGGAAGGGCCCCACATGTGCAAGAATGTTTGTGGCAGCCCTTTTTGTAGTGGCTAGAAACTGGAAACTGAATAGATGCCAATCAATTGGAGAATGGCTGAATAAATTAAGGTATACAAATATTATGGAATATTATTTTTTTGTAAAAACGACCAGCAGGACGATTTCAGAGAGGCCTGGGGAGACTTGCATGAACTGATGCTGAGTGAAATGAGCAGAAGCAGGAGATCATTATACACGGCAACAACAATACTATATGATGTTTGCTTACTTTACTTTTACTTTACTATGTTTATTTTATCTGATATGTCTTTCTTGTAGATACGATTTTTCTTGCACAACAATGATGTGTGGAAATATGTATACATATATTCGATTTGTCAAGTATTTTAACATAATTAACATGTAGTGGATATCCTGCCATCTAGGGGAGGGGTGGGGAGTAGGAAGGAAAAACTTGTAACAGAAAGCTTTGTAAGGGTTAATGTTGAATAATTACCTATGTACATGTTTTTCAAATAAAATTTTAAAAAAATTTTTAAATATGGAAAAAAAGAAATCGTCTTAGAAATAATGTCTTCATGAAAGAATGCTCAACTCACAAAGAAAAAGCAAAATAACTAAATAATATTAATAAGACAATTAATTTAGCAAAATTACATAAGTGAACTTTGGTAGTAGTCAAGTTCAAACGTCAGCAGTTCCAAAATTCAATGCATGCCTGACATTTAATTCTTTATGTAAAATCTGCTGTAAAAGAATCTTTAAACTATTTTATGGGAGTGATACTTCATAAGCAGAATCAGAGGATCTCAAAATTGGAATGAATCTCCAACCCATCTCTTCCTCCACAACATACTCAATAAGTTATCATTCAGCTTTTGCTTAAAGATCTACCTATGCAGCCTATATTACTTTTGCATAACTCTCTTTATTGGTAAGTTTTTCCTTAAATCATGCTAAATTGACCTCTCTGTAAGCAGAAGCAGTCAAATCCCTTTCCCATAAAACGTTTTTAAAATGACTACTATGTGTGGAAGAAATTAAGGCTGGACCCACACCTAACACCGCACACCAACATAAGATCTAAATGGGTTCATGATCTAGATATAAAGAGTGATGTTATATGCAACAATGTTTGTGGAAGCCCTTTTTGTAGTGGCTAGAAACTGGAAATTGAATAGATGCCCTTCAATTGGAGAATGGCTGAATAAATTATGGTATATGAATATTATGGAATACTATTGTTCTGTAAGAAATGACCAGCAAGATGATTTCAGAGAGGCCTGGAGAGACTTACATGAACTGATGCTGAGTGAAATGAGCAGAACCAGGACATCATTATACACGGCAACAACAGTACTATATGACGATCAGTTCTGATGGACATGGCTCTCTTCAACAATGAAATGTTTCAAACCACCTCCAATTGTTCACTGAAGAAAGCCATATACACCCAGAGAGAGGGATGTGAAATGTGGACCACAACATAACATTCTCATATTCCTTGATTGATGTTTGCTTACATTGTGTTTCCTTTATCTGATATATCGTTGGTGTAGATAAGATTTTTCTTGCACAACAATGTTAAGTTTGGAAATATGTATACATATATTCGATTTGCCAATATTTTAACATAATTAACATGTAGTGGATATCCTGCCATCTAGGAGAGGGGTGGGGAGTTGGGGGGAAAAATTTGTAACGGAAAGCTATGTAAGGGTTATTGTTGAAGAATTACCCACACATATGTTATGCAAATAAAAAAAATAATAAAATAAAAAAAGAGTGATGTTATAACCAAATTAGAGGAACATGGGATAGTTTACCTCTCAGACCTGTGGAGATGGAATAAATTTATGTCCAGGGAAGATCTGGAACTCTTAATTGAACACCAGATAGATAATTTTGATTATATTAAGTTAAAAAGTTTCTGTACTAACAAAACTAATGCAGTCAAGATTAGGAGGGAAGCATCAAATTGGGAAATCATCTTTACATTTAAGGGTTCTGATAAAGGTCTCATCCCTAAGATATATAGAGAATTGTCTCACATTTATAAGAATTCAAGCCATTCTCCAATCGATAAATGGTCAAAGGATATGAACAGAATTTTCAGAGGATGAAATTAAAACTATTTGTAGTCATATGAAAAGGTGCTCCAAATCACTATTGATCAGAGAAATGCAAATTAAGACAACCCTGAGGTACCACTACACACCTGTCAGATTGGCTAAAATGACAGGAAAAGATAACGATGAATGTTGGAGGGGATGTGGGAAGACTGGGACACTGATGCATTGTTGGTGGAACTGTGAACAGATACAGCCATAATGGAGAGCAATTTGGAGCTATGCTCAAAAAGTTATCAAACTGTGCATACCCTTTGACCCAGCAGTGTTTCTATTGGGCTTATATCCCAAAGAAATCATAAAAGAAGGAAAGGGCCCCACATGTGCAAGAATGTTTGTGGCAGCTTTTTTTTGTGTTGGCTAGAAACTGGAAACTGAGTAGATGCCCATCAATTGGAGAGTGGCTGAATAAATTATGGTATATGAATGTTATAGAATATTATTGCTCTGTAAGAAACGACCAACAGGACGATTTCAGAGAGGCCTGGAGAGACTTGCATGAACTGATGCTGAGTGAGATGAGCAGAACCAGGAGATCGTTGTACATGGCAACAACAGTACTATATGAGGATCAGTTCTAACTGACATGACTCTCTTCAACAATGAAATGCTTCAAACCAATTACAATTGTGCAGTGAAGAAGGCCATATACACTCAGAGTGAGGGATGTGAAATGTGGACCACAACATAACATTTTCATGTTCTCTATTGATGTTTGCTTGCATTGTATTTCCTTTATCGGATTATTCTCTCTTATAAATACGATTTCTCCTGAACAAAAAAGAAATGATGTGTGGCAATAACTATACATATATTCGACTTAAGTATTCTAACATAATTATCATGTAGTGGATATCCTGCTATCTAGGGGAGGGGTGGGAAGTATGGGGGAAAAATTTGTAACAGAAAGCTTTGTAAGGGTTAATGTTTAGTAATTACCCATACATATGTTTTGCAAATAAAAAGTATTAATAAAAATAAAAAAAAATAGATAGATAGATAAATAAATAAATAAATAAAATGACTGTGTGCTCCCTCTATCTTCTCTTCTCTAGGATTGCTATCCTAGA
Organism: Myrmecobius fasciatus; assembly: GCA_023553655.1. Lineage (NCBI taxonomy): Eukaryota > Metazoa > Chordata > Mammalia > Dasyuromorphia > Myrmecobiidae > Myrmecobius > Myrmecobius fasciatus. The sequence goes on along the minus strand of JAJPUD010004975.1, from coordinate 115,492 downwards.
TCTTTCCATTATTCCTCGTGTCAATTTTGCCAGCCTGATCACTCTTCTGTGAATGCCCTCAAATTTATCATTTCCCTTCCCAATATGTAGCATGCAGAATTGAGCACAATACTAGAGTATTCTTCTAAGTTCAAGATTATAGCAGGGATAGCTTCCTCTTCATTCTGAACACCATGATCCTCACTGTGTAAAGGAATACACTGTCAGAAACCACAGACTTAAGGAGTTATATTACCTAAGTAATATTTGATCATCTCTTTTTTGACGCTTACTATCTGTATTACTTGGGCAAGTTACTTAACCTCTTGATGCCTCATTGTCTTCATATTCAAAATGAAGAAGTTGGACTTGAGGTCTGTTTAATGACCCTTCAATTGATGAACCTGCAAATCTTCAGAATATTCAGAGAATACAGACCCTCACAATTGAAAAGACAGCAAGAAACATTTAGTTCGGTCCAGACAGAAACAAGAATTCCTTTTTATAGTCAAGTCAATTTTGTTTCTGAAGACCTCTTGAAATGGATAGACCACTATTTCTCAAAGCAGTTCCAAGTGTACTTTTAGATAGCATTAATTTAAGTTCTTCCTCACATTTCATCTCAATTAGCTTTCTGAAACTAATTCTGTCCTATGGGGCCAAACACAGGGGCTCCTCCTTTTCCACATAACAGTTCTCCACATATCTGAAGACAGTTATGTACTCTGTGGTCTTTTTTCCCAAGCTAAAACATCCTCTCTGCCTTCCTATCCCAATTGCTTTAATTCATCACTATTTGGCATTATCTGAAGGTGCTGACACCCTAGACCTGCTCTAGCTTACCAGTGTAGACAGCCCCTCCACTGCCACAAATCACAACACTTCCATGACTTGATTGATGGCCAGCAATAACTGAAATCAATGTCTTTTTTAAACTGAGGCATCCAGAATGGAATATAATAATATTCCACATGTACCCTGACCAAGGAAAAAGACTATTTCCTCCCATGTTCTGGACTCTATACTTTTCAAAGCATTTCAAAATTTCATTAGGTTTGTTTGCTATCCCACTATATCAACAACTTGTGGTTGCAATCCACTAAATCTTCTAGATATTTTTGCTAATGTACTCTCTAGCCATACTTCTTATTATTAAGTCAATTTTTAAAATCCAACTACATGATTTATCCTTAGTAAATTTCATTACATTTCATTTGCATTCTAGTTGGTGGAATGTTTTGGGATGTTGACTGTCAACCACCATATTAGGTATTCCTCCTAGTTTTGAGTCATCTATAAATTTGGCAAGTATGCTATCTATGCCTTTATCTAAGTGACTGATAAAATTGACAAATAACATAAGGTCAAAAGTAGAATCCTAGAACACTTTGCTAGAAACCCCTGAGAAGCCATGATATTTCCAGTCTATCCAAACTGGAGAAATGTTTTATATAGATACTATTTTTTTTTCCTTGTAGATTCTGGATATGTGTTCATTTTAAACTGACCATTGTGAACATTTAAGTGAGCTCTTCTGACAAGAAATAGAAAGAGCTCAGCATCACTTCCAAAGCAAACAAATAAAATTTCAAAATTAGGCAGACTGCAAAAGATATCAAGTCTTTGTTAATGCATTTAAAAGATGTTTACACTCCTAGTTAACTACCAGTAAGTATATGAACTATCTGTTCAATAATCCTGTTTTAACAAGTGATTTCTTTGAAAAAAAAAAATTTATTTTGTTGCTAAACAAGAACCAAAGAAATCACCATTATAACAGGATTAATTTTTGTACAGAATTTCTCACATAAAATTAGGAACAACCATAGAAATAAATTATTGTTCCAAGGCTCATCCTTACAGATATTAAAACAGTTTTGTCATATGAATCTATTCTTTTTAATGTTATTCATTGTAGAAGTATTTTACCTAGATTTCAAAAAGTACAATATGTGTTGGATTAATGGAGCAAGAAATGTTACTGCTTAGTAGATACAACTATGATTTCAATTACTCAACTACCATATTAAGCACTCATTTAAGGAAAGTATCATTTTCTCTTTATTTTCAGTATTCTTTTCTATACTCTGAATAAGAAAGCTAAAAATGGCTGCCTTCACTTACAGATAATAAATTGCTTCCTGGTACTTACCGATACTCCTGAAATATCACAAATCGTTAAATGACTTTTTTGTTTTCAAAAGCTTTGCCAAAATTGGAAAAAAAAAAAAAAAGAAAGAAAGAAAAAGAAAAGAAAAAAGCAATGGAGCCTAGAAAATGTCTTTATACTTTTTCTAATTTTGACTTCCTACTTAAGAGATTGTTAGTGCCAAGTCTCACTGATTTAAAAAAAAAAAAAGACCTCCAACAACATGATTATGTAGTAGTAATGTCATAAAAGATATGAGAAAATAAACCAATCATCAGATTTTTTTATCATGGTGTTAGTTAAAAAGAATATTATCCAAAACTAAATTACTGATTTAAAAAATGGTTTTAATCTACTCAGTTTTTTTATTTAAAGACAATGTTGAATTATTAAGGATATTATGAAAGATAAATACAATCTAAATTTTCACAAAACATTTTTCACAAATTTTCACAAAATCATTACAAAATCAACAAACTTATATGATTTAGAAAAACCCATTTCACTACATCAGTGAATGTGATTAGGTAAACATTCTATATTTATTTTACAATGCAAACAACACGCAGCCCTGAATAACAAGTAAGTTATATTCCCAAAATTCCTTTGAAAATCAGTTGTTTATGGCTCAGCATGTGAATTCTCATAAATGGTAATTTGGGTAATAAGTTGGATCTCAAAATGCTATTGAATTCATCCTTCAATTCCAAATTCCCTTGAAACTTCTTAAGTCTGAGTTACATTGAGTTCTAAATAGTTGAGAATGGCAAGGAATGTGGCAAAAGGATAGACAATTTCCATAAAGCCAGATAAAGCTTTAAAAAGAAACAGGTAAGAAATCAGATGAAGAGAAGTTTCTAGGAACAAAGGGTAAAGCCTGTTAAAGAGGGCTCTAGAAGAACATAGCTTTCTTATAGGGTTTATCTCAAGTAACAAAAGCCTCCATAAGAAAGGTGCCATCAGTTTCAGGAGAAGCACAGCTGAAGGCTCTGTTCCTGAAGTAGCAGGCAGTAACTCAGGCAGCAGCAGGATTCAGCAAAAGGAAAAATTAATGATAGGAAAATAATAGTTCAGGGGAATGAGGTAGCAAGAGCCATTCATACATAGAGGTGATTCATAAGCTGCATGTTCCTAAGTTGGGAACAAACTGTAAGAAACAACTTACTTAGTTGAAAAAGCTAGCTAAAGTAATCTAATGACATACTTACGGATCAATAGAAATTTTTATACAGGTCATGTTCTTATCCCTCTGTTTATTGTCAGCTGCATTAACTGCAAAAATTAAACACTTTAGTGAGAAGAGTCAACTTTTAAAGTAAATGTGTAAAGCTCTATTAAAAATAAGCAAATGAATATAAAGTGAAACATTGCAAAGGAATAAAAAAGTTGCTATTAGCATTCATTATAAAATTAAAGCAATGTAATATTTTAGCATTTTGAGGATTATCTTGAAATCAAAATAAAGTATTTCAACTGAACTAAAATGGGGGGAGGGGTGAGAGAGAGGAGATTAGTTACAAATAAACATAAGAAAAAGAAAAGGTGAAATTCCATTACTTCAAACAACATGTTACTATACAAAATATATTTAGGACATTTAAACAATAAGCTAAGAATTTGCAATTTTTTAAAAATGGCAAGTTCAATCTTTTCATCATGAGGTTGAAAAACCCCACCTAATTTAACTGATTCAATTCAATGAGTCTGTCAAATTAGCCAGGTAGAACAACCAATTTCTTTTCTTTTTTTTTTTTTTTTTGCTGAGGCAACTGAGGTTAAGTGACTTGCCTAGGGTCACACAGCTAGGCAGTATTAAGTGTCTGAGGTCAAATTTGAACTGATGTCCTCCAGATTTCAGGGCTGGTGTTCTATCCACTGCGCCATCTAGCTGCCCCGAACAACTAATTTCAGGAGAATATAGATTTATCCCATACAAGTGTTTTCATGAGTATTCTAAAGACCCTTTAAAAATAAATAATGCTAAAAAATATTCTATCATTTTTTACTAATGCACTAATTTGAATACAAGTTCACTGGAACTCTAAATTACATAAACAATCTGTCTGAAAATGATACAATAGAAATCTTGTAACTGAAGAAAGATGAAAAAAGGACCAAGAGAGATTAAATGTTTGCTCCAATGTCACAAGGATAAGGATAAAGGGCCCTTGGACCTAAAACCAAGCTCTCCTACATTTCAGATCATCATTCTTTTTATTATACAATTCTCTCCCAGAATCTGGACCTGAGAGCTGGTGATTAGAATTAAATTAGAATTTTAACATACAGGATATAAGCTAGCAAAAATAATTATGCAACATAGGGAAGATTACACACCAGAGGACTTTAGAAAGGAAAGAATAGGTATCAGGGAGAAACAAAATTTAGATAAAACAAGTCTCTGCCCTTATAGAGCTTATAGTCTAGCAGGAGGGATAAGACATAAAAAGAAATAATTAAACCACCTAATATTACATCATAAGTGTATCACAGAGTTAAAAACAAAATTCTATGTGAAGTCTGAAAAGGTGAATCATGAAAGGGAGAGAAATCAACAAAGATTTTATATTAGGAAGTAGCACTTGATTTGGATTTTACAAGATGGGCATTAATTCATCAGGCCAATGATGAAAAAGAGGCTACTCCATGTACCTGGGATACAAATGATAAAAGACACCAAAATGGGAAACAATAATGGCATTTTGAAAGGATAGAAAGTATACTGTTCAATTTGGTTGGAATATAGAGTAAGTGGAGGAAAATAATACAAAATCAGTGTGCAAAAATAGAATGTCCCAAATTATGAAAAGCATTAAAAAAAAATAAGAAAAGGAGTCTGAACTTTACTTGACAATAGAGAGACTAAAATTTTGAGCAGAGGAGAACTAAGAACTAAGATTGGTCTGATATATCAGATACATTAAAGAAGCTAATGGGAGAAAGGGCTATGATGATGAGGGTAGCTAATCTTCAAATCACACACACATACAGCCCCCAGAGGCCATATTTAGCATATATCACTTCAAAATAAAAACCTCTATATTATCTGTAGATAAACATGATAATGATTAAAAAGGGAAAGGTATATAAAAATTCAGACTAATGGAAACTTTTTAAATGCTTCAAAGTTACATATGAAAACAATCTATTAACACAGCATAATATTTCAGCTACACTGTAAACATTCTGAAGTAGCACTGAGTATTCAGTGGGATGTATTCAGGAACCCCCTTTAAATCAATACTAAGGAGTCCTGACTCTAGAATCTTATAATGACTTAATAAAAGATTCAATTTGTTTTAATTCTTAAAAAGATACTCACCAAGAATTTCATCAAAGATTTTGTATAAGCCTGGTACAAAAGTAACTTCTCTGCAATTCATTCCTACCTCTTCATCATAAACCCACATTGACTGCAGAGAGACAAAAATTAAAGTGTCTTTTTACTGTGTGTCAGTAATATAAATTTTACATAACCCACATTCTACCACTGAAAATTTTACTAAATTTCATATTCTACAAGTTTAGTCCTTTAGAGTTAGAAAAGGATAAACTACCTTCAAAAACTAAACAGTCTTTTCTCCTTTTTCTAACTCAAGCATCCATAAAACTGAGAAACTCTTGACTCTGTATGACCTATTCTTAAAGGTGCCTGTATGTGTGTGTGTGTGTGTTTTGAATAAAATAGTTCAATAAGGCAATAAGGCTGAATAGAAATTCAAGCATTCCTTACCTCAATATAATATAATACTTCAAAAAATTCCTAATTTCACAAGTGTGGACATTTATTCCACAAATGTAAACCACAATTCCTCCATACTTTTACAGATAATCTCATGAGTTTTCATGGTCAAAAAATTTGATGACCAATTTTCTGGTGATCAGCCTCTTTTTATTTCACTACAGTGATCCTCTAATCTTGGTCTAATGCTTGGGCTATGTGCCCACTTTGGTAAGAACTGCTAGAGTGAAGTATATAAAAAATTAGTACTTAGCACTTTATCTTGGAGTGCTGGAGGTCATTGCACTGAGGCAACTAGGAAGGGCTGTTAGTAAAGATACCTCAAAATGATTAAAGTGAAATAATGAGATAAAGTAACCTGCATTTTTTACAGTCTTAATAAATTCAAAGTATTTTTCTATTCATTGGTTTAGTTCTACTCCTATTGAAATAGGAGTAATGCTATGGGTGTACAGCAGAATCGTGAAAGACAGTGGATTTCCTGCTAGCCACATACTACTTTCCACACAGATAAAGATCTGGATGAGCACAAGGCTCCTGACAGCCAAACAAGTGAACAGCTGATTTCAAAGCTTTAACTACTGGGGCTACAATTGAAAGTCATTTTCCTTTTCTGTCAAGATTCATCTTAAAGCTACAAATGACCATCCACAGAAACAATGCATAATTTCCATTCTCCCAAAATTATATTGTCACACAGTGCAAATTCTGGAGGAAAAAATTTTTATATCCATTAATATGTTATGCACTGAAATAATGAGACCTTAAAATGGTCTCCAGTGAAATTGGTATCCCTTTCAGTAAATGAACAGAACTATAGTAAACTCCCAAATCATACTCTATTTAATTTCTACAATATTATTCCATTTGCACACAAAATAAAGGTTAAGTTTCTGATTTAGAATTTCCCCAACGCTTGTCTTGAAGGATTATTGGACTTTTTTCTTTTATTATTTTAAAACAAATCTTCCCTAATATATGCAAAGATCAGATGGAAAATAAAGGCTTTTATTTTTTATATATCTAGTCAGTCATCAAAGAATCTCAAAGGATAAAGATTCCTGAATCATATGTATCTCTCATCCCCATCTCTGAAATCACAGTCACAACTGTCAGTGATAAATACATGTATAATGAATGAATAGCACTGACCTGAGTTAATGGTTCCACAGATCCAATGTATGTATCAGGCCGAAGGAGAATGTGTTCAAGTTGTGTTTTCTTCTGATAAACTCTCTCAACAGACAACTTCTTTGAAGAATCATTTTTATTACTGCTTTCTGACTCTTCTTTTTTTGCAGCATTGTTCTGATCAAAAAGAGTCTAAAATTAACCAAAAAAATAAATAACTGAAAAAGTATTACTAAAATCTTTATTGATCATTTAAACGCTTGCTTCCTAAATTTAAAATCTTCTCTTGGCTGCTTTCAATTTTAAGTCCTGCAAGCTGGTTGTCACTTTCAAGGCTAACACCTGTAGACGTTAGTTATCAGTATAAAGTTTTAGTTACTTTTTTTTTAAAAAAAAAAGACTTCCCAATTTGCATATAATGTGATCACAAGAAGTTCTGAGAAGAGACAAATAAAAATAAGAAAATGTAACAGACCTTTTTTTCTTTTCTCTAGAATAACAGAATTTCAAAACTAGATGGGATCTTGGAGGTCATCCCTCACTTTATGGTCAAGAAAAGTGAAAACCAGAGATGTTAGGAGGCTTGCACATGTTCACACTGGTTTGTAGCAAAACCAAAGCCAATCATATACGATTCTGTTTTGAATGCAGTCAAGCAGACTTTTCCAAACCAGTCCTTTTGTAGGGATATCAGACTTTTACCCTCACTCCTGTAATCAAAATTTCCAGTAGAATGAGTTCCACCTAGAATAAGGCCTCCTCAAGTCTACAAATCCACTGAAAACTTGCTCTGACTGGCCCACCTGTGCCCCACTGCTTAGCTAGTGATCCAGAAGAACACCTGCTAAGACAAGATAGATCTATGCCATATATTTCCTATGGTAGGAATTTTGAGATGTTGAAAAGAAAAGTGGAGAGAAAGACATGGACTATGGAGACCATGTAACTCAAATTAGTTTTTAAAAGTATAATTTAATGGGGCTTTAAAATTAGACATATCACAATCCGCAATATGAAAAATAGAGTCACTGTAACTATGACAAGCATTTGCTGATTGACAGAGATTAAGGAGGATTATTAATAGCCTAGATTTCAAACAATATTATATAGTTCAAAGGTATGGCCATGGATATGTCCCCACACTGAAAATGAGGCTGTAACTATTTAAAGTATATTCACCAGCCTTTAGATCAGGGATTCTTAACCTGTTCTTGGTCATGGATCTGTCACTAAAATGAACTCTGCAGACTCCTTTTCAGAATAATATTTTTAAATGCATAAAAATAACATATGAAGAAAATGAATTATACTCAAAGAGTTAGCAAAATGTTCTTTTTCTTAAGGTCACAGATCCCAAGTTAAGAACTTCTATTTTGGAAGGAAAATGGAATTACTGGTTACAGATTTGCTTTTCTTTTTTCTCCAATCAATAACATTTATTAAGTAGCTACTATATGCTAGGTACTGAGAACAAAAATACAAAAATTATTTTCTCTTCCCAGCTCTCCCAATCAAAGAACTTAAATTCTACCAAGGAGGATACAATTTAGTCACAGATAAGTAAATGAAATATATGTACATACACACACACACGTACGTACACACACACACACGTACACAATGGGAATGGGTGAAATGTTCAATTAGGGAAAGTCATATTGAGAGTGATGGAAATTAGGTTGAGCATTGAAGGGAATCAAGGCTTCCAAGAGGCAAAAGTGAGGGAAAGCATTCCAAACACAGGGGGTCAGCCTGTGCAAATATATGGAGAGGGGTGGATTCTAAGGAATCAAGAATAAGCAAATAGGACAGTTTGCTTAGAGCATTAAAGTGCACTAATAGTTAAGTTGTAAACAACCTGGAAACAGCCAGATTAAAAAGGTGTTTAAGTGCCAAACAGAGAGGCAAAGGGGAACACAGAAGCTTCTTAAGCATGAGAGTAACAGTTACATTTGTATTTTAAGAATATCAATGTGGCAGGTGTGGAGGATGAGAGAGAATGGATTCTTAATTATTACCACTTATATATTTTTATATTAAAATGAGTTAAGTAGAGTTTTGTATACCAAACACCAAACTGGCAGACATAGTTAAGGATATCAACTATAGTTTGTCCAACTGTAAACTTTTCAATAAGAACAAAGGCAAGTTTTTTGTTTTTGTTTTTTGCAGCTTTGGTTGAGTACCTGGGTGTCTCTGACCACACTGGAGGCACTGAATAAATATGTAATGATTGTTTTATAAAAGGAAAAACAAGAAAGGAATAAATGCCCAACATCAATTAAATGCTATATCCAAAAGTGGCCTGAAATGAGTCTCAACTTGAGTCCTGAAATGGGTCTCAAAATGCTAATTCCTTGTCTTGATAATTTTTTTGGGTGTAAATTTAGATTATATTGCCACTCTTATACAAAGTACTCACTCTAATTTCCTTGCCAATTAAATTGAAGAGAATACACAAATACCAATCTTTTAGCAGCCATAGAAGCTGGATTCAAGCTCCACAAGATTTGGAGATTTCTCTATGATTTGTGTTTCCATAAAGCACTGTTCTGTTTCTATATGGAATTCTGTAATGGCAAGGAGTTTTAGGTCAGAGTTTCCCACAGTGGTTAAACCTCAACTCTAATGAAAGAGTAAGTCTGCTTTTCAGAGTTAAGGGGGAACTTAAAGTCTAGTGTAAGAAATGAGATGATATCTATAAATATTTTTTTTGGATAGAAAATGAGGGAAGATTGATTTGGGGGGTTTACAAACAAAGAATAGAACTGGAGCATTTAAACAGAAGTCAGATCTATCATAATGTTTATTTAGTTGTTGAACCACACTAAGTCTAGATGAAAGGTTTTCATACTAGGTTGGTTGTTGTTTTTTGTAATGGACTTCTGGAAGACTGGTAAAGCCTACGCATCTGCCCTCTGAATAATATAGAAATGAAATAAAAGACAGGTTTAACTAGTAAACCAATTATAATGAAATTAAGGTATCAACATTTTTTAAAAAAAAAATTCATGGACCTCAAGTTGAAAGCCTCTGGCCTACATAAAAGAATTAGAAATTATTACTTGTTTCTTTAAAATATGGCACTACAGGGAAAATAAAATTCTTTAAATGAAGAGAACAGGATTCATGTCTTACACATTCAGAACCATGCCAAAGTACCAAAAACTATGGGAATTCAAAAATTAAATGATAAAAATAACTGTAATACATAATAATTTCTTATTACTGTGGATTTTATATAAATCTAAAGGGTTTAACAATATGTTAAGATAAAATTATATCACATAGCTTATTTTCATTAAATATTTTATGTCCAAACACAAAATCATAATTCATAAAATCAGGAGAAAAAGTCTGCCCATTAACTACCAAGTTGTCCAATAATACTTTCTAGAGCCAATAAATAGTTTTGATATAATCAAAAATAATTTAAATTTCCAAATGAAACACAATTCTATTAAGCTCTTTAGTCCATAGTTAAATAATGAAATTATAGGCCATCAACAAGTTGAATGAAAATTTTGGCAATGAACACATTTGCTAATTTAGTTTGTTTCTTTCATGAGATGAATAATGTATAAAATAAAATTATAATAGACAAATTACTACTTAAAAAAACAAAGGTTCTCATAACAGATACACTAAAATATAGTGACCTGTAAGAATCTGACTCCCAGAAGAATAAAAGGAACCAGTGCAACAGCTTGTCCAAGAAGTCATTCAGCCTTCCAATCCCAGAAGAAGCTAAGTGAAAGGCACTTTCACTAGGTAAAAAGATTATTAGACATCCTCAAACAATTAAATCATATTTAGAGCTGCGCAAACCATAGGGATCATACTAAACTTGTCTAAAATTCTGGCCTTCCCTTTGTTGTTGTTGTTAATAATAATAATAATAAACAGCTAGCATTTACATACAGATTTAAGTTATACCAAGTGCTTTACAAATATTATCTCATTTGATCCTCATAACAATCCTGGGAAGCAAGTGTTGTTATCTCTACTTTATAGATGAGGAAACAGGCAAAAAGATTAAGTGACTTGTCCAGGATTACTAAAATAAGTCAGAAAAGGTTTCCTTGTTCTTTCTTGAAGCAACTGCAGTTTCCCGCATGTCCCTTACCATCAACTGTTACATATAAAAGTTCATTTGTAAAGGTTCAAAAGTTACAGGGTGCTAGGATGGTGATTCTTATTTATTCTTACTTATTTTTAAATGCTAGCTTTTCCTATTTTCCTCTATGTTTAGTACAGTACAAAGAGGATATTACAATATATTTTCAAACTTTTTTAAAATTGGCATTTCTGCAGTAAATAACATCTTATAGATATTTTGAACAAAGAAAGAAGCACTCAATTTTCCTATTTTGAGCTCTTGTGTAAAATAATGTTAACATATGGCTGCCTCACTTATAGAATATTACAATAAAGCTGATGTTTTAAGATCATCTCTTGCTTTCCACGCTTACAAATCTATTCTCAAATGTAAAATTTAAGCAACATTACTGAAATACATATGTATGTAAATACATATATGCAAGAACTTTATGAATTTTAAAAATACTAGATGCATATTTGTGCTAATTAATACATAAAATGTTGCTTTTGTTTTTAGCAATGTATACACATACACATATATACATATACCTTTGGATAAAAATACATTTCACTGATTACTATAACTTGGTAACTCAACCTTGTGCATAATCAAATAGTCATATTAAAAAAGTGAATACAGAACCAATATTAAAGACTTGATTTAATTAGCTTTATTGACTATTAGTCTGACATATAGTCTAGAAGAAATACTTACTAGAACAGCAATATTATATAATAATAAACTATGAATGACTTAGCTATTCCTGGTAATACAAATTTTAAAAGACCTATGATGAAAAACTTCCAGAGAAATAACTGATGGAATCTAAATGCAGATTGAAACATACTGCATTTTTACTTTCTCTATTTTTCTTGGGGGTTTTGGTTTTTTTTTTTTTTTTTTTGGTCTATGTTTTCTTTTACAACAAACCCTTAAGTGTATGGAAATATGTTTTGCATAGATGCACATGTATAACCTTTATCAAATTACCTGCTTCTCAGTAATGGGGGAAAGAAGGGAGGGAGAGAATTTGGTATTAAAAATTGTTTTTAAAAAAGTTAATAATTGGGGCAGCTAGGTGGTGCAGTGGATAGAGCACCAGCCCTGAAGTCAGGAGGACCTAAGTTCAAATTTGGTCTGACATTTAACATTTTCTAGCTGTGTGACCCTGGGCAAGTCACTTAACCCAATTGCCTCAGGGGGAAAAAAGTTAATGATTGTTTTTATATCTAATGGGGGGAAGTAAAAAATTTAAATTAAAAAAAATTAAATGCTTATCAGATAAGTTTTCTGTTATTAAATTTTCCCTCATTTGTTATTTCCCATTATATTAAGCAAAAACTCTAAAACCTGATATCCAATAATGTAGCCTGCTTTTCCAGGTATGAATCCAATCTATTCACTCTTCCCTTCCATATACATACTCCACAAACATTCTCACTACCCTTGTCTTTGTGCATACTGCTGTTCCCCCAACCTAAAAGGTCTGTCTATCTTTCTCCTATATCAAAATTCTACTCAGCATTCAAGGGCAATGCAGCTCAGTCTCAGACCAGACATTCCCTAGTTCTTGAGATTTATTGCCCTGCAAAGTCTCATCCAGAATCCTGAGCCCCAACAGACTTCCTTTGAAGATCTTGCCTTTCCTGGTAGATGCTGGACTTGATAAGGACTAATCCCCTCTTGCCTAGATCCCTTCCTTCAGTGTCCCCCTTCCTCTCAACAGAACATTCATTCAATATGAGTGGTCCCAATTAAGTTGTCTTCTGAGTTCACAGAAGGGAAAGATCAGTCTGGGTCAAAGGGGAATGAGTATCTCTTTGAAATGAGGTACAATGTGGTTGCATTCGAATGAGTAGGATTTGGTCCAGTTAAAAGAAGAAATCCTTGAGTGTATCCAAGCAAGGTGAGAAATTAATAAGTAAAGATTCAGAAGTAGGAATAATCAGGTTGCATTCAAGAGAAACAGCAAACAGCCTAGCTTGGCAAGGAACTGAAGACTTACAGTGGGGACTAGTGAGAAATAAGGTGGAATGATCAATCATCAATCACAAGTATAAATCAGGTGCTTACTAAGTGCCAAACACTATTAGTGACTGGGAATACAAATCCAAAAATAAAATAGCCCCTGCCCTTACATTCTATCAAATGGATATATTTGGTTCAATTACATAGTAATGTGGAAGGAGCCCTGGACTTTGAATTTGAAGGTCTTCAACATAATTCTAGATTGGCTGCTTGCCACCTGGTATGCTTGGGTTCAACTTCTATAAAAAGAAGGCATTGGCCTAGATGATTTCTAAGATATCTTTTAGTTCTTATTACTACCAAGTAGTCCCTCTTTATTTTAAATAAGGCTTTTTCGTGCAACTTCAATCCACAGAAGTGTTTCCCTTCACTGAACTAAAACAGGATTTATTGTCTGGGCTGCCTGACATAGCAGTTTATTCTGAGTTATCTTAATCAACTCTCTCTAAATGACAGTGTAGTATGATGGAAAGGCTACTGAATCAGGAGAGATTCAGTTCCAAAATCTACTTCTGGAACTTAATACCTATATAACCATAAGTAAGTTAGTTAACTTTTGAACTTAATTCTCATTTGTAAAACCGGGATAAGATCATCGTAATTATTTCATAAAGTTATTGGTGAGGTACAAATGAGATAAAATTTTTCATAAAATGTTTTCTATTCGTCTTGTTTAATTTCTTCATCTATGAAAAGTCTTTCCTCCCATAAGGGCCAGGGGCCTCTTCTGTAAACATTCCAAGTGCCAGAGAAAGTTGTAACAGCTCAAGAAGAAGGAAAGGAAGAGACATAAGGACAGAGACACAGAGGGACAAGGAGAGGAGAAAGTGCATTGCCCGATGGAAGTGCTCCTTCCAACAGAAGTGACAAGGGGCAGCTTGTCCTAGTCACAGGTTGTTTGTCCTTCCTGCTTGAAGAAGATTATGGCATCAGGAAGGTGATCCTCCTTCAACGTTCTGGCTCCTCAGTAGAGAGTTTATCTTGCTACCTGGTTTGTTGGCAGAAAAAGGATTTCTCTATTGATTCATGCTGGAATATTTAAGAAATTGTGGGTTCCAGGTTCACATGATATTTTGAAACAAAAATTAAAGCTAGAAAGCTGTCTTCATTCATCTATAAAGAAAGTATAGGCTAAGAAAAGGGAAGCTTCATTATTCAGTAGAATTGCCCATGACCACCAGGGTAGGTAGAATACAAACTTTCACTAGCTGAAAAAAGGTTACAAAGCAATTTTCTATCTACCTCTTTGGCTGTCATGTCATGACAGCTCTGAACAATAAGATATTTCTGGTGCTTACCAACCAGCAGCTCCTGGGCAAAGATAAAGGAAACTTCTACAAAATACCTACTATTTGCCAAGCTTCAATGTATATAAGAATGTAGAAATGAAAGAAAACAGCCAGGCTTCAATGTATATAAGAATGTAGAAATGAAAGAAAACAGCCTAGAATATAGAAAAAAAAAAAAGACCATAAGCCTAATAATTTGAAGTATAAATGATAAAAAAAAAATTCTTTGATTCAAAAAATAATTTATTTTTTATTTTTTGTTATTTTAAAGTTCATTTTAGCAACATTGATTTTAATTACACTCTAGTCACTCTGTCACAGTAGAAAAATTAACCTAGCAAAAAAATAATAATCAATGACTTCAAAAAACCTTTTAAGTCCTGAATAAGTTTCATAATGAAAAAATCATAAAGACATCATAATTTTAATTTATTTTAGGAAAGACTGTTTGATTTAAATTGGCATCTGTTAAAGTACCAGATGAGTAAAAAAGGTAACTGAAAAAAGTCAATATGCTTAACTTCAAAATTCATTTTTTTCAAGATTATTTAAAACCATAAACGCAAATATCAATTTAGATATGAAAAAAATAAATTTAAAGAAAGCCCTATTTTAAAAAAAATCAAATCCCCCATAAAAACATTTGCTATATTGTCAATACCTAATGGTTCTCTTTTAATTATTAAATCTGATTACATATTTTAGGCTTATTTTACTTCATTTTTTTATCCATTTCCCCATACTCCTAAACATGGGTGATTTTCAAGACTCAGTCCTAGATCATCTTCCTTTATGTCCTTACAGTCTCCCCCTTGATGTTATCATCTGTTGTTATCTGTTATGAGTTCCACTGCCAAATCTATGTACATGATGAATTATTTTCTTGAACTCCAGTTTTTAAATACCAGCTGTCCACTGGATTCTATCACTAAATGATCTGTTAGTGTGTCTAATTCAACTTGTCCAGAATGGAACTTATCATCTGTGTTAAAACTTTTTGATTAACTCCTGTATTTTTGCTGAGGGCTGTGGTTTGTAAATGCAGTGATCTTGGGTTCTTCCTCCTCTAAGCCTTCAATCCTGAAAGCCAATGAGTAACCATATCCTACCTATTCTACCTCAATATTAACTATTGTATTCACTTCTTTCACTCCACTCACACAGCCAAGACTGCTGTTTTTTTCTTGCTTGAACTATTGTCCTACCAGAATTTCTAGCCTATTTAGTTCTTTTCCTCTCCAGTCTATCTTCCACATAGTCAAATTCCTTAGAGAGGCGATTTTGGCAACTATGTCATTCCCCTGCTCCTTAACTTTCAGAGGTTCCCTTCAAATTCTCAGAATAACTTTTGAGACCCTTCCCCATCAGGCTTCAGTCTCCCCTTCTATTATTCACATATGCTACCTCACAGCCAACTGTACTAGCTCTTCCCCTGAGTATTTGTACAAATTGTTCCCTGTGCCTGAAATGTACTTCCTCTTCATCTTAACCTTTCATAATTCTTATCTTCCTTTGATGGTCAATGCAGGGGCCACGTCCTCCATGAAGCTTTTCCCGAGTCTCACAGATGTGTTAGTCCTCTCTCCCTCTTCAAATTGCTTGCATACCTTGTTGTATTTCTCCAGGGATAATATAAGCTTCCTTTACTATTAGGAACATTTAACTTTTATTTTTCTGATCCTAGCAACTAGAAGATTGCCTTGAATATAGCAGATCCTTAATATTTGTTGAATTCTAATTCTGACTGATAAAAGAAAATTAGTCAAATGCTTAAGAGAGACTGAAAATCTTCAAAAATATTTTTACCAACTTTTTAACCAACACTACCACCCCCAAATGAAAATCAATTATTCCAATTTTATATAGGTACAAATGTTCTTGGGATTTTCTTTGCTCTTGAATGAATTATGCCTAAGGGACAGCAAATTAAGGCTGAAAAATTGTGAAAGAATGAAGATTGTCCCAGAAAGACACAAGGAAAATCACAATTAAGAGATCTGTGGAGATAGGGTTTAAAAAACAAACAAACCTCTAGGTAGGAATCAAACTCTGGCCTTTATTATTAGTACCTATAAAATGGGTGTGATACTTTGGACCTTGCTTACCTCTTCAGGTTGCTGTGAGAATGAAAGAAAAATATCTGTAAATGCACTGTAAGCACTATGTAAATGTAAGGTATTGTCAGTTAGAATCAGTATAGACTGATGTATGACATACCTAAGCTAAGTTGATGATAGGAAAGCTCATGGTCATATATTTAGATGCAAGTTTTTCTGAAGTTTGCAGCTTGAAAATCCTTTCCAGAAACACAAAACTCTTTAGGAACAACCACACTAGTCTTTTGAACTACATAAGAAATGCTGAAATTATCTCGTAGTGTTACATTGGATAAGAAAGGTGTTATTAAACAAAATCATTATACCAAATAGAAAGATTGTAAATGACAGGACTGCATAATAGGTGCTAATGCCTAAAGCACATTTTAACCATCAAAAAGTGACAGAGTCAGAGTTGTTGCCACCATCTAAGCATCTGGAAAATTTGAAATAATGGTAGTTATTTTTTCCTCAGAAGAACCAGCATTTCTGAATACAAAACATTATAATGTTTCTTAGATAGTAAGAACATCAGTTACTCATGTATCATATAAAAGATGGCAAGAAAGAGGATTCTGGCAATAATAGTATCACTACCTTACATACATTTATAATACTCAGCAGTCAGAGCAGCTAGATGGCACCCTAGTACAAAGAATGCTGGGGCTGGAAAACATGAGTTTAAATCAGTCCTCAGACACCTACTGACTGAATGACCTTGGGCAGGTCACTTAACCCTTTTGCCTTAGTTTCCTTAAATGGAAAAAGGAAATCATTATAGCATCTACTTCCCAGGCCATAAAGTAAACACTATAGAAATGATAACTATTATCTTATTATCTATCTCCCAGGATGTTATAAAAATGAAATAAGAGTATATTTGTAAAGCACAGCACCTATCACATAGGAGATATCTGAGGACACTCCCCTTCCCCTTCATTTATAATATGTCATAGTTCAGGAAAGGTAGCATGGAATAGTAGAGAGCTATCCTCAGAGCTACTATACCCTAAGTTAAAGTCCTATCTCTGACCCACTGGTAAGTGACTCAATTTCTCTGTGCTCTTGACAACTCACAAACTCTAAAAGAAGACATTGTCCTCGTTTATTTGTGTGACAGCCCCTCTCTCTAATACCCCCCTGCCACTATATTTCTCTTGTCTTGATCACTGGCCCTGATCTCATAGCATTCATTATTATCTCCACTGTGACAAAGCTAAAGTGAATATCAAATGAATCAACAGGCAAAGCACTCTATTCTTACCAAAACACTTTACAAAAAGCTATTATTGGTATCATTTTTTTTCTTTTCTATTGACTCTCTCCCCTCAACCTACAAACATGCTCAGATTTGTTCTTTTTTTTTTTGAGAGGGGAAAAATATTCTCTTGCTTTGGCAACTCCTTAGGCTTCTGCTCTTCTCTTCTTATTCCCTTTCTTCACTACCAAACTTCTAAAGAGTTTTCTACACTCACTGCCTCTCACTACTTCAACACCAATTAAATCCTCAGTCCCCTAAAATCTAGTATTTGTATTCACCATTCCACTAAAACCACTCTCTCCAAGGTCCCCAATAACCTAATTAATAAATTCAAGAGTGTTTTCTCATTTTTTAATCCTCCTTAACTTTCAACCAAATATTTATTAAGCATCTACTCTGTGCCAGGTACTGTGCTAGGACCTACAGATACAAATAAAAACAATGAAATAATCTTTATTCACAAGGAAACAATCTTTACTCACTCTAAAGGGAGAGTCCAAAATGTCATGCATAAGAATATCCATAATAAATAAAAAGAGAAAAATATATAAATCAGCACAAGGTAGCAGAGCAGCAGCTATCAGCTGAAGTAAAAAGGAAAGACTTCCTGTAGAAGGAGGCCCTCTGGCTGACTCTATGATATGGAGATGAAGAGGAAAGGGGACAGTCCGCATAAAAGCACAGAGAGAAAAGATGAAATGTCACACAGGAGGACAAGAGAGAGAAGCTAATTTGATCAGAAAAAAAAGGTCACTGAAATTGGAAAAAAGTCTGGACTAAGGCTGTGCTTTATATTTGACTCTAGAGAGAACAGGAAGCCACGGCAGGTAACTGATTAGAGAAGTGACCCAGACCACAATAGCCTCCACTCTCTCCTCCTCATAAGGCCCATATGTTAATGCCAAACTATTTTTCCCAATATAGAAGAAGGCTCAGAAAGCTTCAATGGTTCCCCACTGTCCACAGCATAAATCTATTTCCAGGCATACATGCCCCTTCATGGTATAGTTTCAATCTACTTTTTCAGTTTTATTTCATCCCAACCCCTTTCAAGCACTTTATATTCCAAGCAAATTAGACCATGATCCTATTGTCCAGTTTTGTAGGGTCCCTGCCAAGCCCCTGTACATATCATCTCTCAAGACTCAAAAGGGTTCCTTCTGCATTTTTCACCTGTTGAAATACATACCACATTTCAAAAGCCATCATAGGTGTTACCACGTCATTTATAAAATCTTCTCTTACTTCCTTTCTTCTCCCGATTCCTCAGTAGAGGTGATCCTCCCTTTCCCAAATTCCTCATGTTATTTTGACCTCTCCTATATAAAGTTCTTCCAACTTATACAATAATTGTTGTTGTTCTTCAGTCACGTCCAACTCTTTGGGATCCCATTTGGGGTTTTCTTGGCAAGGGCATTGGTGTGGTTTATTATTTCCTTCTCCAGTTCATTTTATAGATGAGGCAAAAAGAATCAAGTTTCTTGCCCAGGGTCACACAACTAATGTTTGAGGCCAGATATGAACTCAGGTCTTCCTAAGTCCAGTCTTCTTGATCTATTTATTCACTTCAACGTATAATAATTACTTGTGTATATATTTTGTCCTAAACTGAACTGTAAGCTTCTTGAGAGTAAAATAAATGAAAACAGAAACATCTGTGTTATTTATCTTTTTTATCCCTACAGGGGATCAAACTCAGTGCCTCATACAAAAGAGATACTTAATAAATGCTTAATAATTACATTAAATAAAATAGTTGTAGTCATTCTTCCGAAAATGAGAGACTTCAATATTCATAACATAAAATACTTTTTAAAGAGTAAGGTAACTGCTTATCAATGATCTCCATTTACATTTAGATGAGGAAATGGAAGTACAGAAAAATTAAGTGACATGCCCAAGGTCATACAGCTAGTAAGTGTCTAAAAGTCAAATTTGAACTTAGGGCTTCCCAACTCAAGCTCAGGCACTAACCCACTGTGGTCCATCTATTTCATTATTCATGAGGTAATCTCTTTACAACAGCTAACCTAGAACTTCCCTCAAGTTTTTTCTGAAAAGCTTGTTTTATTTTTTCCTTCTCTTATTTTTGTTTTTTGGCAGAGGTATGATCATCACTTTTCAATTATTGACCAAAACATGCCTTCACTCTAATAACTGGCAAGCAAAAGTTTGGTCACCTGCTATGGGAAGCTATGTTCCTTGGCATTGGCCTTTCTGAGGCTGTCAGGCAGCCCTTGGGTCTATGCCATCATTTCTGTTACTTACAGTTCTCCTGACCTCAGGCCAAGACCCCAGCTACTTACCGAACCAAAGACTCAGTGCTGGAAGGGACCTGGGCAGTGATCAAGCCCCACTTTTGGTCTCATTTTACTAAAATGAGGCCAAGGTCTTGTCTGAGGTCTCAGGGAGTAAGTGGCAGAGTCAGGATCTGAACTCAAGTCACTGGTCCCCAAACAAGCATGCTGCCCAGGTCACCACTCAGTCAGTTCTTTATCTTTAAGGCGGGGAGAGGCAGCATTCACCAATTACTTTGCTAGAATGTACAGAAAACGCTCATTCACTGTGTGAGCGTGGATTATTTTTTATTATGAACTGCAAATGAAGTTCAAAGTACAATTTAAAAAGTTAAGCTAGAAAATTATTTTGCAGAGTGACCATTTTAAGAATACGAGATATCCTCTCATTACATGCAAAGGAAAAATGCATGTCAAGTTCTGTTCTTAATACCTAAAACTGTAGTAGCAAAATTATTAACTTAAGAATCTGAAAATATCTTCTGAAGGCTCTCTTTGACATAATCATACAACTGATCTCAAAAGTTACTTTTTTTTTTTAAATCTCCATCTCCTTAGTCAAGACATTTAGCAAACTTTTAGCAAACTTTTAGTAACTGAAGCAACTGAAATTTGGCAAATAAAGTTAATATATCATCCTACAATTTATCAAAACATTATGGCAGAATATTTGTCATGTTTCAACACAAGTTCTAAAATTCTGGTAAAGATACCTGATAGAATAATATACTATGAAATCATTAATATCAAAAATCTATTTTTAAAACTGATTTGCCCTCTATAAAAAAAAAATAGTTTGACTACACATACTCTTTGATCCAGCAGTCTCACTACTGGGTCTATATCTCAAAGACATCATAACAAAGGGAAAAGGACCCACATGTGCAAAAATGTTTCCCCCTTTTTGTAGCAACAAGAAACTGGAAACAGAGTTGATACCCCACAACTGGGGAATGGCTGAATGTTACAGTATATGAATGTAATGGAATCTTACTGTTCTATAAAAAATGATGAGCAGGATGATTTCAAGGAAAGCCTGGAAAGACCTACAGGAACTAATGCTGAATGAAGTGAGCAGAACTAAGAGAACATTGTACACAGCAACAGCAAAATTATGCTATGATCAACTGTGATTGACTTGGCTTTTTTCAACAAGGAGGTGATTCAAGGCAATTCCTTGACTTGGGATAGAAAATGCCATCTTCATCCAGAAAGAGAACTGTGGAGAGTAAGTTCAGATCAAAGCATGCTATTTTCACTTTTGTTGTTGTTTGTTTTTTCTTTTCACCTTTTGAACTGATTTTTTCTTGTGCAGCATGATGAATATGAAGATATGTTTAGACACATATTTAACTTATAATGGATTGCTTGCTGTCTATGGGAGGGCAAAAAATTTGGAACACAAGATTTTACAAAGATAAATGTTTTACAAAGATAAACTTTGAAATCTTTGCATGGATTTGGAAAAATAAAAAGTTATTAAAATAGAAAAATAAAAAAAACTAGTTTGAATCATTACTTTATCATAGCTACATGCCAGAAAAATCAAATGCCTAAACAAAGTCAATGAATATTTTAATTTCAACAATGCAAAATGCATCTAGTTCTAAAAATGGATAATATCACACTAAGAAGTCAACATCAACTGCTGTCAGAATTTTACAAATTAGGCTAATGAAATGAAAAATTCATAATTTGACTACAGATATCATTTGATCCTCTACAATGTTCATTAACAGTAAACTATACCTTTTCCAACAAAGGATCCAAAGCAGTCAACTTATGATCTTGGAATAAAAGGATCAATAAGATGAACTTCTCTTGAAAATCTAATGTAATCTTTTTAGGTTATCAAATTTAGTAACAAGGAAAGAAGTAACCTAACTTTAAAAAACAACAAGAACAACTATTTCTTTGCAATCCTTTCCCATGTCCCCAGTTTACCCAAAGTTTAGCATTCCCTCTCTCTAATTCAGTCACACTACCTCCTTCCAATCATCACTGAGACACTTAAAATCCTGAAATTGATGCATTTTAAAAAGCAAATTTAATGCATTTGTAACTATAAAATATAGTTCAAATATTTTTCTACTCTCTTCACAAGTTTTGCAAAAGATATCCATAATATAAAAACAACTAAGTAGTAAATGTTTGAAGAATGAATCTAGTATAAATCACCATAACACCAGTTCTTGATTGCAACAAACTTGACTTAAAGAAGAGGAAGTTGTAATAGAACAAATTGATTAACAAAAGGCCATTTTGGAGGGGTAGAGAGAAGAGGGAAGAGACGTTTCCTGAGATGATTAATGATGGTGAAGAGCCCCTGGAAAAGCAACACTAAGTGAATATGGTACACTGTTTCCCACCCTAATGCCTAGAATCAGTGGACTTCTTTTCTGTTAGCTCCATGAAGAAAATGACCCTAGTCTGAACTCAAAGCTGAGCAAGTGAAATGCCTTTGAATTATTGATCTGCGGTGGGAACCAAGTCCCTTCAGATTTGCCCTTTTCCATGGACTTGCCAGACAAAGTTCCCCAGCAAATCCTCCAAGTCTACTTGGAGTTTGTGCATTTCAGAACTAGGGGAGCATGTGAGTCTGTTTTCCAGTACACCCCATTCAGTCCCTCTGCCCATTTCACCTAAGCTGTTGACATCTCTAAGAGCTGCTTTTAATCATCTTACCCTGATGGATGAAGGAGGAACCACAGTGGATTAATTTCTGTAAAAATAGCTATCCCCTGTGAGCAGCAAAATGTATGCAAGACTCAGATCTTTCTGCAGGTCTCTAAGTGAGGGGAAGTCGTCTTCTCACATCCCCTTTTTCAAGAGTAAAGGCACCATGAAATGGTTGGTATTTAGGATGCAAAACAGCTCCCTAGGGTTCCCTACCCCATACCCCAAGAAGAGTTTCCAAAGTTCGTCTACTAGGGGCAACATCCCCAAGGAGAAAGCGCCAACAGCACACAAGAAATCACCAGCCCAAGTCCCTCTCTCGGTTCAGGCACTTTGCAGGATTTGGCATTCAAGATAAACAAACATCCCGCAGAGTTCTTTCTCTCCAATCCCCCCCCCTCCCGCCCCATTTTAACCCCAGTTGAATTAAAGCTATCACAGACAACGGGCAGCATCATAAAAAGTCTTTAGGGGAAAGCAGTCGCCTTTTTCAGGGATAGGGACCCCGAGGATGATTTGGAATTCAAGATACACACAACCCTTCAGGCTTTCACTTTGTTTTTGTTTTTATTTCCTTATCCCGGTCTCCTCCCACAGATCCTGTACCTGGGGTAGCAACCCCAGAGGAAAGGTAGGATTTGCACAAGTCTCTGCCGCAACTAGCGCGCTCAGTCAGCCAACAGGTGAGCACCTACTTAGTGCTGGGCTCCAGAGATACAAAGAAAGGCAAAAACATTCCCTGCTCTCAGGAAGCTCCCAGTATAATGGCGGGAGTCGACCCCATGCGAACAACTGTGTACAAACAAGATGCAGACAGGATAAATGGGAGATCATGTCGGGAAAAGGTATTACCATCAAGGAGGCTTGGGAAAGGGAAGATTTTAGGGGAGGCTTGACTGAAGCCAGGAAGTGCTTGATAAATAAGAGCACCCTCCCCCCCCCCCATTCTCTAAGCTTTCAAGCTGAAACTTTACTAAGACCTTTGGAAGCTCTGAGACTTTGGGGACACCCTCCATAATTCAATACCAGAAATTAAGGGTATACAACTGCTCTAAGATTTGAGGGATACCTTGTATTGGTCAGTTCCCAAACGGCTTAAGACTGCACCAAGATTTTGGGGAACACTCTGCATTTATCAATCCACGAAATTAAGCGTTCATGATTGCACTTAAGACTTCTGGGACAGTGTATTGATCAATACCCGAAATGCAGGGTTTACAACCGCACTAAGACTTCTGGGACACCCTGTACCGATCAACACATGAAATTCAGACAGCACTCAGTCTTTGAGGACAACTGCTATTTCTCAAAAGCAGACGCTAAGGGCTTACAAGTGCACTATGACTTCTGGGACACCTTGTATTGCTCAATATCTGAAGTTATGACCGAACTGAGACTTTTGGGACATTGCATCAATCCATACCCCAATTTAAGACTGCACAAAGATTTTGCTAATCCCCGGTACTGATC
This sequence comes from Myrmecobius fasciatus, assembly GCA_023553655.1. NCBI lineage: Eukaryota > Metazoa > Chordata > Mammalia > Dasyuromorphia > Myrmecobiidae > Myrmecobius > Myrmecobius fasciatus. The sequence goes on along the minus strand of JAJPUD010004975.1, from coordinate 91,272 downwards.
GAATACTCGAAATCCCGGGCTGCAGACTGCCCCGAGCCTTTGGGGACACGCTGTGGAGATCGATAGCCGAAGTTCGGAGCTCGGAGCTGCACTGAGACTTGGGGGACAACTTGTGCTCAGCTACGCACGGATTACCTCCATGGCCCCAGCACTGGGGGGGGCAGCAAGACATCGCTGCCCCCAGCCCACAAGCCCTCGCTCCCGAGATGGGCGGGGAGGACTCGGCGGCAGCATCTTCGGGGCCAACTACCAGTGCCGGGAGAAAGTTTCCAAGTCTCCCCGGTTCCCTCCGCCCCAGCCCCCCGGCCTCCAGGCTCGGGCGCCGAAGGTGGGGAGGGGGCGGGGGCGGAAGGGGGGCTCCTTCCTCCCCCGCCCGGGTCTCCCCTCCCCCTCCGCTGAGGCCGAGAACAATGCCGAGGCCGGGCCCGGCCCCCCACAAAGGCTCCTGCCGCCCGCCCGCCCCGGCGCGACTCACCACCCAGGTCAGGCCGCCGCCGGCTGC